>RJWH01007528.1:0-39480 GCA_004363575.1 Solenodon paradoxus | reverse complement strand
TGTGGTGTGTGTGTGTGTGTGAGAGAGAGAGAGAGGCCGTTCTCTACCTGTGCACAGGAGTCGAGAACTAGGAACCCCGGGGAGGGGCGCCATCTGAGAGGGGCCTCTCAGTCAGATTTGCTCTCTAATGAGTCTCCCTTAATCTTCTCGGAACTCAGAAATGAAGTCTAATTTCAACCACTGGGAAAAACTAAAATATTAAGACTCATAAAACCTCTGAGTAAATTCCACCCCAGAGCTCCCAGCTGAACAGCCTTTTCGCATTTCTGGGTCTTAGTCAAAGGCCCCTGGTTAGCAATTGGCCACTTTTCACTTGTTAATAGATTTAATTTCCACAGACTCTGGGTGTTCTCTTAAAATTGATCTTTCTCTGAAAAATATGCTTTGGGGACATGAAATAGCCATGAGGGCCTCAAATGAGTTACACTTTGATCAAGCAGAGAAAACAATGCTCTTAACACACAAACTCCAAGAGCGCGAAGGGCGGGAGGGCGGCAGGGGAGGCGCTGCGTGCCGGTTGCTTTCTGCTCGGCCTGTTTCCCAGAGGAATGTTCATCCTGAGTGGTTTCTTTTCTCTGCTGTGTGCTGTGGCACTTTCTGCTCTGGTCCCTACCCAGCCTGCCCGCAGGGAGAGGGGGTGTCTGAGCCACTCTCCTACTCTCTGGGGGTGCTGGCTTTGCCTGGACAGGGGAGGCAGAATGGGTTTCCTCTACCATCCTGTGGCCCTGCCTCCTGGAGCCCGGCTGCCGACAAATGAGCCCCAGAGAGCTCGCCGAGCTTGCAGATAAGTGAGCTTAGCGCTCTGGTTTTGAAGGGAAGCCTGGGTTCTGACACAGGAACTATCACCCCCATTTTACAGGTAGGGAAAGGGGATTCAGAGAGACTTGGGTGGCGACTTAAGTCTACCTCCCAGGAGGGCAGAGGAAGACACAAAGCAAAGCCGCAGCACGGTGTCCCCACACCTGCACATTGACCATGGCAGGTGCTCCTGGGGCCAGCTGTCCGGAGCTGGGGATGCCCATGCGTGGGGGTGGTGGGGCGTCCCTGCAGGGCTGCTGTGTGTGAGGGGTGCATCTGCTCCTGAGAGAGGCCTGGTTGGTACCTTCAGGGCAGGGCTTCTGAGTTTGCCCCTGGTCCTCTCCGTGTAGGGACCTTGAAAGAGGCACAGGAGGTGCTCTCAGGACTGAAGGCAGGTTGTGGGCCTGGGAAGGGCGGCCATCAGGGTGGGCATGTGAGAAGGGCGCTCTCGGCTCTCCGGCCCCCACTCTCATCTCTGGACTGGACGAGGAAGCCTGGAGGAGCAGTCAGGCACACAGGGACCCCGTCCCTGCTGTGTGACTGGGCCAGATGCCTCTCTTCTTTGGGTCTCAGTGTCCCCATCTGTCGATGGGGCGACGCAGGAGTGGAGGGGCACTGAGTCAGGTTTGGCACCGGGAGCTGGTGTGGACCACAGGTCTGGGATTCAGATCCAACTAGGAGCTCAGCAGAGTTTTTCACATGGGCCCAGCTGTCCGGCCACGGAGATCATCCGAATTGTTCCGCCTCCACAAATCATCTCCAGTAAGCACCACCTGTACTGACTGCAAGGCCCCCAGAGGAACAGAGCCACTTTAGACATAATGAACTGTTGCTGGCAGTTAAGTCCCAAGTGGCTGGCAGGGCTGGGCGTCACAAGGAGCCTCTGTCTGCTGCGGGGCACTGGCCTTGGGCTCTGGGGGCACATCCCTGACGTTCACTGAGCTGGAGTTCTGGGTTCCGGGCTCATCCGGGCAAACGCAGGCCAGCAAGGAGGTAGGAAGGGACTCGGTGCGGGTTGTCCTGGAGGTAACTGACCACATATCCCGCACAGGGGCCAGGGGAGGGCGGGTGTGGGCTCCTCAGAGGCAGCTGGGTACTTCGGAGCTGTGGAGGGTCAAAGGAAAAGTTTCTCCATTTTCTGAGGTTCTTCGCAGGCTGAACACATGAATAAATTAACATTAGGCATAATTAGTAAGAGAAAAGCCCAGATTTAATAATCACATATATATGGAGAATTTACATGGTGGTAAGTTCTGAAGTTACTGGGGGTGGACCAATGATTTATAGCCCGTGCTGAGTCATGGAAAGGGACCTGGGGTCTCAGGGGAGAGAGCAGGGGCGGGGTCTCCATGTGGCAAGAAGGAATGGTTCATACCTACTTTTATTCTAAAAGGATAGATGATAACCCCCCTTTCTGCATTCTTCTAGAAAATGGGGACAGGAGATCATTTCTGGATGAGGAGAAGGTTGGAGGCCCACAGAGTGGCAGATGGTGTCTTTGATTAAGGGAACAGAGACAGGGTTAGAAGAACCGGTTAGAATTACCGTGCTTGGCTCTTCATGTCGGAGTGGGGCATTTACTGGAGAATAATTCTGAGAACACTTGGGGTGTCATATTTTAGTCCCATCAGGGCAATGATTTAACCTCTCAGCTCCTCAGTTCCCCATGCAGAAGGTAGAGCTGATGACCCCACCTATGGGCGGCTGGGAGGGTCCCCTGGGAGCTCTCAGCTGGGGGCCCAGAGCACAGCAGGTGCTCAGGTGAGCTGGGTGGGGAGGGGTGGGGTCCTGGTCCAGTCCCCATCTGTCCCATCGCTGCCATCTGAGTAGGTCCAGGCTTCACTGGGCAGTGGGAGGGGCTCATGGAGCTGGCCCATGTGCAGCATCCAGGATCTGAGCGAGGTTCTCCCTCAAGCAGGCGGGGAGGTGCTGGGGGTGCCCCACCATAGAGCATGGGAAACAGATCCTGTCATTTGCAGACTCTGGGGTCAAAAGCGGTGGCCCGGAGTCCCAGCAGGGGCAGGGGCAGGTGCGCCTTGCAGACAGGGGCTGTGCCCTCAGCTGGGGCTGGGAGCCGGGGAGGGAAGCCCAGGACCTGCTCCCACCAGCGAAGATTGGTCTGGAGGTCACGCCCCTTCCTCACCCGGGGGTGGCGCTGATTATGTCCCACAAGCCTCCTGGACTGTCCCCAGAGACAGAGACTCTGCTGCCCCCACATCCCCTGCTCAAAGACAGTCCCCCGACGCTTACTCAGACCATCCACACAGAGCTCACCCCCAAGGCCCTGTTGTGGGGTCTGCTTCCCGGGAAGCCAAGTCTGGGGTGTGAGAGCGGAATGAGTCCAGCAGCAGGCAAAGGTCGGTGGTGGCCATTCGGTCCCAGGAGCCCGGCAGTCCCCTTTCCCAAGGATGGTCATGTGAAGACACATGCGGGGCCAGCAGCTATCACAGGGTCCTTGCTTGTTTAGGGGCTGCTCATTTGCCAATGTGCACCTCTGCGCCTCGTGACCCTGTGCCCGTTGTAGAGAGCGGAACCGAGGCCCAAGGAGGTGAATGACTCGCTGAAGGCTGGAGCCGGGCAGCAGCCCGCAGGCTCAGGGCCTTGCTCCTTGTTACTGGCTGGGCTAGAGGCTCTGGGAAGCCCTGCGACAGGAAGCAGGTGGGCTGAGTTTCTCAGAGTATGTCTCTGGACCAGCTTCAGGACGTCCTGCAACAGAGGCTGAGCTGAATGTGAGCATCACAAACAGCTCTTTCCCACCTCCCTTCTGGCTGGTGTTTTTGAAACATAACATGTCATTTCTCTTTCTTTTCTTCCTCCTCCTTCTGCTCCTCCACCACCTCCTCCTCCTCCCGCTCCTGCTCCTCCTGTTCCTCCTCCTCCTCTTCCCGATAAAGCTCTTGTCTAAGGCATTCTTTGGACTTCAGCTAATTTCTATTACTAAGCACCAAGAACTCAGGGAAAGGGGCTGTTACAAGAGCAGGTTGATGGTGTCCTAGCTGCTGGCCATCGCAGTCACCATCTGATGCCTCGTCACAGCCACCATTTGAAGCCTTGTTGGGTGAGAAAAATAAACCCGATTTGTCTGCACCTCTGTTGGTCATTTTCCTACTCTTAGCAAAATGCCATTCCTGGATTTTCCAGTAATGTCCCAGTAATTTCCAGTAATGAGAACTTTCTGCAGTCAGATGACCCCTTTGGTCTTTGTTCATTTGTTACAGTGAAAGAATCGCACAAAGGGTTTCTGGCTTTCTTTCAAATATATTCTTTCATTTTAGAAGAGTTTATATCACACAAAAATTGCAAACCTGCATAGGGAGTTCCATTTACTCCCCATCCAGTTCTCTCTAATGTTAACATTTTAAATAATTAGGATTTATTTGTTAAAACTATGAAATCACTGACATAATAGTATTAACTAAACTCTTGACTGGATTTGATTTTCACTAGTTTCTTCCCTGGTATCGCTTTTCTGCTGAAGAGTCTCACCTGATTACTACATGACATGCAGTCATCATATTGCTAGGCAGGCTACCTAGGGAGGGGCTGGAACAGAGAAAAGGGGGAGCTGCCTCGCAGACCAGATCCTGAAATGATCAGATACAATTCTGACCGACCGGAGAGCAGCACATAATTCTTGGGGCCAGGAAACAGAACCAAAAAAGGCAACCTGGCTGAGCCAGCTAAAGCCACTCTGACTGCTGTAGCCACCTCGGAGTGGCTTTGCCTCATTCGAATCCGCTTAATATTAAATTGTACCTGGGCCCACGTTAAGCTCATTATCATAGAGTGAATTATGGGTAAGGCACGTGTGCGGTAAAGGGAATGCCTGTCCCCAGAAATCGCCACCTCTTTCCTGGAAATTCCCGCCCAGAAATGCCCTGGAGCACCTCTGGGGTAGGCTGGGGAAGGGACACCAAGGGGACCCCCTTTACAAAAAACATGTGCCTCTCCTGAGGCCATTACTGGTGTCCTCTTGAATCCGCCCCTGTCGCATCACCTTGGGAAGTATATTCTCTCTTTCTTGTTTCAGTGAATTTCCCACTTAACCTGCTGTCCGCTGAGTCTTTCCTGTTAAACTGACACGTGGGATGAAGTGTCTTCAGGAGCTGTTACCTTAACACTATCACCTCACCCTCCCCTGCACTTTCTTAGTCATTGTCCTGCTCTATGGCCTTGATAGTCTTGAGGGGTCCTGATCAGGTAGTTTTGGAATGCACCCCAATCTGAGTTTGCCTGATGTTTTCCTTGTGATTGGGATTATGGGTTTAGAAAAATAACACAGAAGTAAAGTACCCCCTCTCATTACAGCCTGTCGGGGCCACACGATACCCACATGACTTACCACTGTGATGTGACCTGATGTGGGAGAAGATAGCTTAAAGTCTGTTCAGCAGGTGCACAGACGCAGGAGTGGGAAGTTAACTAACTGGCAAAAACCGAGACTGCTAAGAGCAAGGACCCCACCTTAGCAACCTGCGTCTGGGACACAGCCCTAGTTACTTGTGCTGTTTTGCTCTAGGTAACTCTACCAAAAGCCCCCCTCACAATGGGGCCATTCGTGGTTTCTAAAGCTGGTGACCGCTCACCAAGGAATGCCTGGACGTTGTGCAGTGGAAGGGGCAGATGCCAGCAGCCAGTCCAGCACTTCTAGCTCCTGCCTCACTGTTTCCTCTAGGTCTTCATCCTCAGGTGTGGACCAACCACCCTGACGTCAGAGCCCAGCTGCTCCCCCAGGGCCCCAGGGCCCACTTCAGGATGGGCAGGCAGGGGACAGTCCACCAGAGCCCAGCAGGACTCTGCTCCTCTGCAGATTTCCCAGAATGCCCCGGAGGAATCTCTGTTCCCGTCTCATTGGCCAGAGCTGTGTCACATGACAGTGCGTGGAGGAAGTAGGAATGCTCTGCCAATGTTTTCAAGTAGGGGAAATTGTCCTTGACCAAATGGGGGTTCTGGGAGCAAGAGGAGTAAGATTAATGACAGTGGCGGCCTGCCGTATCCACCAGGGCATCTCATATTTATCGCTTCCTTGGATCTGCACGACAAGCACCTTTGTTGTGAATGGGCAGGGAGAAGCAAGTCATGAGTCCTGCATACCCTTGTTTTCCTGAGCTCAGACTCCCTGCCCCAAAGCAGCAGCTCACCAGATCTGCACTCCTGCTGCTCTTTGTTCTTTTTTTCTCACAGTCCCAATTCTTTGCCTCTAAAGCGCCCTGCCAGGGTCAACACATTCCTGCAGAATGTGCAGGGCAGTGGCTTGTCAGTAATGCCTCTTTAGAATGGAGTCCACTCTAAACAGACCTGCTCTTGAACTTTTCTCTCTCTTAGGCTACTAGTGGGATGTTCTTTGAAGTGGCTTTTGTGGAGGACACCGAAGAGCATCTATCACAATTCAAAATGCACCCATCTTTTGATTCGGCGTTTTTTCACTTCTCTGAAAGTTAGTGATTCACAAAAGCTCAAGAATGTGCCTGTCTGCCAGGAGTTTCTCACAACATTATCTGTAATAACAATAAAACATTGGAGACAACCTAAGTGCCCATCCACAGGAGACTGGTGAAATAAATAATGGTACATCTATTCTACTGAATATTAAGAAGTCATTGCAAAGATGGAGTCTGGGCTGACTGAGCCAACATGGAAGGATCCCTGCAAAATATTTTTGAATAAAGAAAGTAAGTTGCTGAAAAATATGAGCAGCGTGATGCAAAAATATTTCAGCCATTTTGGTTTGTTCCCAGATGAATGTCTGGAAGAAAGTATACCTCCGTTGAGATGCCCTTGGGGACAGTTGCCTCAAGTCTGAGACTCACCTGCTCTTTCTAAGGCCTTTTGTGTATCACCTCTCGTCTTTTCTTGTCTGCTCAAGAACTCCTCTCAGCAACCCTCCCTTTCTTCCTGCATTATGAAAGTTCCCCTGGATCACTGCCATCCATGTGCAAACATGCCAATGTTTATTTATACAACCACAAAGAATAAAACATAGAACCAAGTTAGAAAGAAGAAAACACAACTGAAAAATCCTCTCCTGCTCTATTTCTTTGCTTTCTCTGCACAGTTGTGAAAGTGCTATCCAAACTTACCATTTCCTGTTTCTCTTCTCTAGTTTTCTCTTAACACATGCATATCAGGATTTCACCCTGACCCCTCCATCCACAAATGCTCTTGTGACCAGTGACCCAATGTTGTCACATCCTAGCGTTAGTTTTCAGCTGTCTTTTTGTTTGGCGGGCCTGTCACTCCCTCCTCCTTAAAGGCCTCTCTCCTCTCTGCCCCCACACCCTTGTGACTTTCCTTCTACTTCCCTGGCTGTCCCTCCTGGTCACCTCTGTTGATGCCTTCTTGATTCCTCAGTCCATAAACTTGTGCCATCCCTGGTCCTCTCTTTAGTCTTCTTCTTCTTATTCCCTTAGGAACCTTACCTCACATGACTCTTACCTATTACATGCTGTTTATATGCTGATGGCTCTAAAATTTACATCTCAGCCTGAACCTCTTCCTGAATTCCAGGCTTTTTACAGTCAGCTGCCTACTCCATCTCAAGCAGGCATCCCGCATTCTTCACACACTCCAGCTGGAACCTGTTTTCCACCTGCCTCGCTTCCCAACCTGCTTCTACTACCATTGCCTGGTCAAGCAACTCTCTCTTTCCAGTTACTCAGGTCAGATACCTGGAGCTGAGTTTGACCTTATCTTCCTCTCACATTCCACGTCACATCGATCAGTAAGCCTGCTGGCTTTTTTTTCCCAAAACATTTCCAGAACTCCGCCACTTCTCATCACCTGCACAGCTGCCTCCTTGGGCTACCTCATCTCAGTTTCCATCTTACCATAAGAGTCAGCTCCTCACAGTAAATTAGTCAAGTCACGTCCATCTTCTGCTCTGAACTTTTCAGTGATTCCATCTCAGTCTGGGAAAAGCCAGTCGCCCAGCCCTACAAGAACTGAGCCCCATAGCCCAGCCATCTTGCCAACTGCATTCCTACCATTCCCTTCCCACTCCTCCTCATGTGGTTGCAATCAAATCGTTAAAGCAACCAGCATGGGGGGTCAGGGGTTGGGGTGGGATGGGAGCTTCTGCAAACTGACTAATATCTTTTTTTGCCCCTCTTCTTCTGTTTTCAAAACTTCTCCAGGCAGTCTATTTGAGTGGATACATTTAGCTTCCTTATTATGCGGGCCTCAGGACAGTCAGGGTATTTATATGGTAGCTCAAGACCTCAGATGAGTGTTCCCAAGAACTAGACAAAATCTTCATGTTCTTTTGTGACGCAGCCTGGAAATCACATAGTGTCACTTCTGCTGTACTCTATTGATCAGTCACTAGCTTACTCCAGATTTGAGACTAAGCGACATAGACTTAACCTTTGGATGAAGGAGCGTCAAATAATTGGCAGACATATTTTTAAACTGATGCCGATAATGTATATTGTTCTTAAAGTCTTCCAAGATTCTGAGTGGACTTCTAGTAGAAGTCCACTTGTCTACATAAAGAGAAGACATGAAATGACTGTACATGCTATCTAAAACTGACTTTGTCTAAACATTGTGTCTAGACCTTTAATCCTGGCCAAGCTGGAACAGCTCCGTTCCTCCCAAGTCCTCCCTCCGACAGTTAAAAATCTCTGGGTATAATGCAACAATAACTCAAAGGAAGACTCTGAAATGTGTAAAGAAGGCTGACTGCCTGGGACTTCAGGACTTTAGGAATAACATGGTGGTGGGTACCTGGCATCCCTTTATTATGCCTCATACACCCCATGCAGTGCTGCAGAAATTTGAAACTGGGAATAATCCAAAGGCACAGAGGAAAAATAAATTCTTAGAAAAGCTGGTTTCTCTCTGCAAATCATCTGGGCAAGGGCCATGTAAGAGAATATAAATGTTTTTGGCACTGTTGTCCTATTTCACTTAAATATCAGTGGGCAGATGGCTCATTCCAGGTACACCAGGGCAAGCAGAGAGATTATCTGCCCCTCTTTACCCACATCTGTGAAAAATTGGCTGGTGATTTTCTGATTCCCTCATTGGTGGTGTCAGCAACAGCCCGTGGAGGGCAGGGCACACACCTGTACCCATGAGCATGACTGAGTGAGAAGATAGGAAGCCAGTTAGTCTGCACTCTGCTTGCTGCCCCTCCTCTCCCAGCGGGGAATGATGGAGAGATAACACACACTGGGCAGCTGCTCCATGGAATGAGAGAATGTGAGACAGGGCTACTCAGCCCTCCGGTCTCCCTTACCTACCCTGGCATCCATGCAGGTGAGAGAGGAATGGAAACTTCAGTCCCACCTTCAGTCCCACCCATTCTGTCCCAACAGGACAGAATGAAGTGATGCTGTAAGGCCTGCATATTCTCTATTTCACCCTCCTTGCCCAAGTCAGAGAGGACAAGAGTGGTGACTTCCTGCTTCCTGCGAGCCAGGCTGGAAATCAGAAGGTTCTAGAAGTCTCCTTTTCTTTCTTTCTTTTTTTTTTTTTTTAAGACAACTTGGGGTTTTCTTTGTACGTAATCAAGTCTTCCACAAATTAGAATAATTTTGTTCCTTTCTTTCTAGTCTGTTTGTCTTTATTTTCATGTCTTTTTTCACTGTCTAGAACTAAAGATACTATGTGGAATAAGGCAAGAGAGTACATGCTTGCCCTGCTCCCAATCTTAAGGGGAAATCATTTGGTCTTTCTCTGTGAAATACCGTGTTAGTTATTGGGGAGGGTTTTTGTTGCTGCTGTTTTGGTAGATGATTTCATTATTTTGAGAAAATTTCTCTCCATTCCTCATGCATAGAGTGTTTTTCTTTTTTTAATGATGGATAGAAATAGACTTTATCAAATGTTTTTACTCCCTTAATTTATATGATGATATAATTTTTCTTCTTTGAGTCTGTTGACTTTTGAATGTTGAACCAGTCTTTCATGCTTGGGATATATCTCACATGGAAAATTTTATAATTATTTTTACACATTGCTGGATTCAATTTTTAACAGTATTTGAGGATTTTTGCAGCTAAGCTCATGAAACATATTGACCTATAGTTTTTTTCCTTTTTGTATTGTCTTTGTGTAACTTTGATATCAGGGTAATAATGGCCTCATAAAATGAGCTGGGAAGTGCTCTGTCTTCTAATTTTTTTGCAATAGATGCTACACTGTAAAATTGGTGTTAATTCTTTCAACATTCCATAGAATTCCCCAGTGAGACCATCTAATCTGGGGAATTTTGAATTATGAGTTCAGTCTATGGGTCCTGCATCACCCTTATACCAAAACTAGATGGAGATATTATAAGAAAACTACAGACCAGTAGCTTTCATAATCATAGATGCAAACATCCTCAATGAAATATAAACAAATAGAATCCAAAAATATATAGTAATAATTATACACCTGCGACCAAGTAGCATTTATCCCAGGCATACAAGGATAATGGTACTGATAAAAATCAGTTAATGTAATCTGTTGTATCAAAAGACTAAAGGAGAAAAATCATCTGATCAATAGATGCGGAAAGAGTACTTGACAAGTTCAACTCCCATTTATTACAAAAACCCTTAGTAAACTAAGAATTGGAGAGAACTTCCTCAACTTGGTAAAAAGAAAATCTGTAAAAAAAACGTACCACTAATATCCTAGTAGCAGTGAGAGACTCAAACTTTCTAATAAAGCAAGGATGTCCTCTCTAACCACTGCTGTTCAACATTGTACTGGTCATACTGCCTAATGCAATGAGACAAGAAAAGTAAATAAAAGGATACAGATTTAGAATAAAGAAACAAGACATCCTTATTTCACGGATGTATAATAATTATTATGCAAAATATGAAAGAATTGACCAAAAAAAAAAAAAAAAAAACCCTCCTGGAAGTAATAAGTGATTACAGCAAGGTTAAATGCACCTGTATATCAGCAATGAACATGAGGAACTTGAAATTTAAAACAAAAAAATTTTGCATTAACACCCCCACCCAAAATTAAACACTTAGGTATAAATCTATCTGTCTATGCACACATACATACATACATATGAAGACATTTACAAAACTCTACTGAAAGATATCAAAGAAGAATTAAATAATTGGAAGATATTCCATGTTCATGGATAGGAAGATTCAGCATTATTTAGATGCCAATTCTTTCAACTTGAGCTATAGATTCAATGCAACTCCAATAAAAATTTCAGCCAGATATTTTGTGGATATTGACCAACTTATTCTAAAATTTTTCTGGAAAGGCAAAAGAGCCAGAATCACTAACACAATATTGTAGGAAAGCACAATGGAAGAATTGATTGTTCTCAACTTCAAGACTTAAACTACAGACCTACAGTTATCAAGTCAGTGTGGTATCAGTGAAAGAATAGAATAGACAAGATCAATGGAGCAAAGCAGGAGTCCCAGCAGCAAGGTCCCATAAATACAGCCAATTGTTTTTGGGAAAGGAACAAAGGCAGTGTAATACAGGATAGTCTTCAATAAGGGCGCCGGAATGCTGGGTACCCTCATCGTAACAAAGAAAAGTGAATCTAGACACAGACTTTAAACCCCTCAAAAAGTTAACTAGAAATAGTTCACAGACCTAATTGTGAAATGCAAAACTGTAAAAGCCCTAAAAGATAATGTAGGTGAAGATGTAGATGACCTTTGATTTGGCTATACCTTTTTAGACCTAATGTCAAAAGCACGATTCATGAAAGAACTGGTAAGCTGAACTTCATTAAAATTGAAAAAAAAAGCTGTTCTGCAAAAGCGATTATCAGGGAATGCAAAGACAAGTCACAGGCATTGAGAAAATATTTGCAAACGACATATCTGGTAAAGGACTGCTGATATACAAAAAACTCAACAATAGACTCTGTCTGGTGGCCTAGGTTTAAACCAGTGCGGTCCACATACATCCCAAGGTCCCTGTTTCAACACCTAGGTCCGGGGGAAACGACCAATGATGGACAACTGAATAAAATAAATAAAGTGCTTCTTCCTCTTCTCTCTTCCTCCTGCCTGCCTACTTGACTTCATTCCTTTCTGTACTTTCCTTAAAAAAAAGTATATACACATATAAAACAATAAATAAATAGATAAATTAAAAAAAGCCTCAACAATTACAACCCAATTAAAAAAAAATAGGTCAAAGACTTTGAACAGACATATCACCAAAGAAGATATACAGATGGCAGACAAGCATATTAAAAGATGCTTGACATCTTTTGAAACAGCAGTGGACACCCCGACACATCTGTTAGAATGTGACCAAAATCCACAACACTGACAACACTAAAACTCTTAAGGATATGGAGGGGCAGCAGGAACTTTTTTTTATTCATTGCTGTTGAGAATGCAAAATGATAGTCACTTTAGAAGACAATCGGGTTATTTCTTCTTAATAAAACTAAACATACGTCTACCATAGGAGCCCTTATTTGCATTCTTTAGTATTTGACCAAGAGTTGAAAGTTTATGTCCACACAAAAAGCTGTATCCATATAGATTGATAGCCGCTCTACTCATAATTGCTACAAATTGGAAGCAGCCAAGCTGTCCTTCAGTAAGCGAATGAATAAATAAACAGTGGTATTATTATTTAGCACTAAAAAGAAATGAGCTATCAAGCCAGGAAAAGACATGGAGGAAATTTAAATGCAGACTACTAAGTGAAAAAAAACCAGTCCGGAAAAGCTACAGACTGTATAAATCCAACTCTATGGCATCCTTAAAACTGTGGGGAGAGTGAAATGATCGGCTGTTGCAGTGTTAGAGGAGAGGGCTGGATGAACAGGTGAAGCACAGAGGGTTTCTAGAATGGTGACACTAGAATGGTGGATGTCCACCTTTATACATTTTGTTCAGACGCAGACAGCACCAGACCAGGGGTGGCTCTGATGGTATGTCAAGGAAGGAACAACAATTTTAAGAAATGCACAACTATAATGGAGGATATTAATAGTGGGACATTATATGTATGTGTGAGAGCAGGGATTTAGGAGACTCTTCTCTACTTTTTGCTCAGTTTTTTTTCTATGAACCTGAAATTCTCTAAAAAAAAAATACAGTCTACTTAAAAAGCCCTTTATAATGAGAAGTGAGTTCAGCAAGGTCAGACCAGGGAAGAGCAATACACAAAACTCAATTTCATTTCCATATACTAATGACAAAGATGTGGAAACTAAAATTAGAAACACAATTTTTAAAAATTAAATGATCTGGTATCAGTGTCACAGACATGTCTATATGATCTGCAGCCTGAAAATTATAAAATGTTGATGAAAGAAATCAAAGAAGAGCTAAGCAGAAAGATGTTCAGATGGGAAGTTTTAACCTTGTGAAGATGCCAAGTATCCTGAAATTGATCTGTAAGTTTGACGAAATTCCTATTCAAACCCCAGGAAGTAGGGTGTGTCCTGAGGGCTTCGTAGCTCTGATGGCACAGTCTACACACAAGGACCCAGGTTGCGACTTGGGGCCAAGGGAACAGCTAAGATGAACAACTAACTAAAATAAATAAACGCCTCTTCCTCCTCTCTCTTCCTGCCTGCTTACCTAACAGTGTACCTTTATTCCTACCTGCACTTTTCCTTTAAAAAACAAAACAAAATAGTGACATCAAAAACCTCAGTACTTTTCTTTGTAGAGACAGTTTATTCTAAACTTGATATGAAGCAGCATAGGATCTAGAACACCTACCATGCTTTTTGAAAAGAACAAAGTGAGAGGGAAAATTCTAGCTGACATTAAGGTTTAGTCTATACCTACAGTAAATACAATAATGGGGTATCGGTGGACAGACAGACAAAAATGTCAAACAATAGAAGAGAGAACTCAGCAATAGGCCCAGATGTATATGTCAACTGACTTTTGACAAAGGTCAAGCATATTTCAGTGGATGAAAGAGGACACTTGTGACCGATTGTGCTGGAAGAGCTGGGTGTCCCTAAACCAGAGAAGGAACCTCAACTCCAACCTCAAAGTAACTCAGAATGGGTCACAGACTTAAAACACGAAACTACAAAAAGTTTTGGAGAAAAACATGGAGGACGATCTTTGGAACCTAGGGCTAAGTGAACAGTTCTTAGTTTTGATACGAAGGGCATAACCCATAAAATAAAATATTGGTTTATGGTTTCAGAGAACTTCTTGTCAACCCATAACTAAAATACTGATCACATATTTAAAGATCAACTAGAATCAAAATTAACTTTCATTCTGTAAAAGATCTGTTGAGATGGATTAAAAGAACAGCTACAGACTGGGAGAAAATATTAGCAAAACAGGTATTCGACAGAAGGTGTGTTCTAGGCTGTAGATGGACTGATCAAAACTCATCAGCAAAACACAAACAAGCTAATGAAATCCAGCTAAAAATGGGCAGAAGGCACCGAGAGGCTAAGTGCAGAATGGACAATAACAGATGGGAGAAAAAGTAGAGTTCCGATCCACGATCTACAGTCGCTTGTCCAGAAAGCCAGCAGCTCATCTACAGTAAGTGACCCAGACCCACAGAGGCAGAGTGCTCTCTCTAGTGACGGTCTAGGGAGCTAAAGGATGACTTCTGTCCATGCACCCCCAAAGGGCCAGGACTTAATGCTTCACTGAGAGTTCTCCTGATTTCTGTCTCTGCTTCCAACTTAGGGCCCACCAGAGGTGACCAGCCTTTTGGGAGACCCTCTTCTGGTTAGCCTGTCTCTAGCCCCTCATGCCATCAGCCTCCACACGAGGCACACCTGAAGGCTTTTCTCCTGTCCCCTGGGAAGCTTGCTCACTCCTCTGCCTGCCTTTCGAGTCTCTGCCAAAAGACAAGTGATGTTGACAGACTCCCTTGCTAGCATGACTAAGAATAAATAGCCTTTGCTTTTATCATTTGGTTGGTCTTTGTTTATTTCCATCACTAAAGAGACATTTCACTAAAGAGGATAGACAGATGGAAAATAAGCACATGCATCGATGTTCAACATCATGAGCCATTAGGGAAATGTGAATTAAAAGCCCAGTGAAATATCATCACAACCCTATCGGAGTGGCTAAAATAAAAATTAATGATAATAGCAAATGCTCATGACGATGTAGAGAAATAAATTGATGGTGGGGACATAAAATAATATCGCCCCTCGGGAAATAGCACAACAGCGTCTACAAAAAAGCAAACTGATCCACACTTAACCTTGTTTTATGGCTATTCCTGTGTAAATACAACTTATTTAATATGTGTTATTGACTCGGCAACGTCGAACTCATGGCCAGCAGCACTCTAAGTCATGCTTGAATGTAGCTTAACTAACTGACATATTTTCTCTGTGACACACATGGCAGACTTGTGGCTTGGGAACACGAGACAGACGCTTCAGCACTAAGTTTGGGGGACTTTGAAAACACCAGCAAAAATGCAAAAGCATGACCCGAAATAGCAGAAACAATCTTGCTTAGAGTATGAGAGCTGCAACAAGAAGTCAGAACATGACCTTATTTGACCTCAGCTGGGAGCATATGCATCCGGGGACTCGAATTCGTCACTGCTTTGTGCACGTCTATGAATGACAGCAGAAGTATCTCAGGTATCGATCCTGGGGTTGGGAATGAATTGTAGAGAGCAGGCAGGTGTCCAAATATGGAACCCACACATAATGAAGATGGACTCATTGGTGAGAGAGAGAGACAGAGAAGGAAGGGAGGGGAGAGTGGGGGCAGGAGGGAAGCAGGAACTGGGAGACAAGGTTGGGGGAATCCAGTTTCAGGATGAGAGCTGTTTTAAAGCAGAAAGAAATTCTGCACGTCACCGAGGCATTTTGGTTTTCCAGTTTCTCTTCAAGTGCTGTGCTCTCCGAGGCCGACAGAAAATGATGTCGATTCACAGCTCCCTTCTGTGTGCTCTGAGGTGGCCCCGAGAGCTTGTTGAAGTCCCATTTCATGGCCTGTCCAACTCAGTCAGAGCTTCTCTGAGCTCCACTCAGCGTGGTGCTTTCACAGTGCGGGGACACGAGTGAACGGGCGGAGTCTGTGTTCCCAGGAAAACAGCCCTGCGGCCTCTCAGAGACGAGGCTGTTAAGGGAGGTGGCGCAGAACAGCCAGTGCGGTTTCTAAGACCTGCTCTTCCCCAACCCGGCCAGCAGCCAGGGAGCAGAGACCTCTGGGCTCCTGGACTCTCCTGGGGAGGCAGAGGGGCAGCGGGGCCTGGGGCATAGATTCCTGGCCTCCCCGCCACTGAGCCTGGTGCACAAAAGGAACATCTTATGAACAATATTTTAGGTTATGTGTTGACAAGATGGTCTCTGAAACTGATAGAAAGAAGCTCGAGGCGTGTCCTGATGGAGCAGCGATCAGGTCAATCACTTCCCAAGTAGCACAGGCCACACACCCCTGGGTTCAAGACCCGGGCTTGGCGGGGAACAACCAGGGTGAACAAACACATGAAAACAAAGATACTTCCTCCTCCTCTCTGTTCCTGCCTGCCTGCCTACTCGTCTTCTTTCCTGCCTGCTCCTTTCCTTAAAAAAAAAAAGTCTGAGGAAGCTTGCAAAAACATGTTCTAATCATACAGAGAGGCCCAGCAAGGAGTGAGCAGTGCCTTTTCAGAGATTTGGTTCCCTTACTAATTAAGCACGGACCCTATAGGTCACCCTACTTTCAGGGGACCCCCCACACCATTTAGGAACTTGCTAGTTGTGACCTGGGCTAGAAGAGAAGTATATTCCTGGTGGAGGGAATAGCACATGCAAAGGCCCTGTGGTAGGAGGGAGCATGGCCAATTTGAAGTTCTCCAGGAAAGTCTGGGTGACTAGGGTGGAAAGACATGGGATGGGGCAGGGTGGTGGCAGCTGAGGCTAGAAGAAGGAAGGGTTGGGTTAGATTGAAGCTGTGCCTCATTCTATGATGAAGTGTCTGAAGCTGCTCTCCCTGTCCCTCCCCAGTGCTCAGAAGGAAAGGAGAGCTGGGGGAGCACGTAAGCAAAGACAGAGAATTATCCATTCGTTCTTGTCTTCTCATTTATCCATCTATGTGGAGTCTACCCATATGGTTATGTTTTATTCCAATTTTCTGAAGTTTGGGGCTATTACTCAGGTCTGTCAACCAACTTCTTTTAATTAATTTCTTCCTGGAAGCTGCTTTGTCATGAAATGGTACAGAGTCGGGAATCAGAAACACAGAAACACTTGCCGCTGGCACATCTAATCTCAGGAATTGCCCCGTTTTCTTCTTGCCCCCACAGGGGGGCGCAGGCCTGGATTCTGGCTTGCAGGACGAGGGGACTGGATTGGGACAGAGAAGCTCAGGACAGGGTCATGGTGCAGACACCAGCCTGTGGCACCAGCAGTTAGTCCTACAGATTCCAGGGAGGTGGGCTTCAGAGGAGGCACCAGTGGGTGGAGGAAGGGGCAGTATCAGGAGCCTCTTGGGGAACAGGGAAGAGTCCTGACAGAGGCTGGGACTCGGGGTAGAATTGTGAACACAGTCTGAGAGCTCTGTGCAGGGAGGGCCGGACCACAGGACAGGACAGGACAGAGGCTGAGGTCTGAATCGGCGCCGGCTGGGAGGATGGAGGATGCCCGTAGGGCGGCGTCAGCCACTGCCATATCTCAAAGACCCACCAGCGTCCAGGACCTGAACTTGTGGCTGCATCCAGGGCTAAGGCTTCTAGATTCTCAGGGGTAGGACGGAGCCCACAAGGGGAAATGCAGCCATCCAGGACCAGGAGAGAAGGGAGCACAGACAGACAGAGGTCCATACCTCCCATATCTGATTTGGGGAACATCTGAATTCTCCCTGCCTCTTCAGTCTGTCCCGGGTCGATGTTCAGGGGTCACATTAGAGTCACCACAGAGTAACAGCAAGGCCGTGTCGGTCATGGATTATCAAGGGCTCAGAGGAGCTGTGATGGCAACAGGCTCCGGGTCACCATCGATGCCGTCTTGGCCCCAAAACACATCCATTCTCCCCAGCTCTGTCCATGACCCACCCATTTCCTGGAGCTCCTGTCTCTCCCGCTCATTGAACCCCTCCAACACACACTTGCTCAGCTTCACCGAGGGCCCAGCAGACTGCGGCTTCCCTCCTCTTAGCCCCATGCCCACCCCTGACCCTCTGCCTGACTTAGTTCGGCAATCTGGTGCTTCTTCAGACCAGCCTCCCGTCCAAATCCTGTGTCTGGGTCTCGCTGCTCATTCTATCTTTATTTTTTTCCGGTTATTTCATCAACCCCCGATCACATGTTCATCAGGGGCTTCTCAACGCCTGCGAGCCTCGACCCTGCTGGACTGCCTCTGCTATGGCCCGACGCTGGCCCAGAGGGAGGTGTGTAACAGCTTTTCAACCAGCACTAGCTGAGTGGACGAATGATGGGCTTGTCCCATTTTATCACATAGAAACTGAGCAGCAGACAGGCTATGTCATGTCCAGGGCCATCAGCTGTTCAGTGGCCAGACTGGATTTGACCTTGGGCTTCATTGACATCCGATCTGGTGCTCGTGACCTGTCGATTGCCCCACGGGCTCCAGGAGTGTCAGTGATGTGCCAGGCGTGGCCGAGGTGGTGGCAGGCGCCTGTCCGCCATTGCCTTTGGTGGTTGAACAATCTTCCATTGAGTGGCTGTCTGATGTTTTGTCCATGCATTCGCGAGTTGGTGAGCATTTGGGGTGTGTTTAGATTTTTACAAATATGGTGCTTTTATGAACATTTGTGTGGGCATGTGCTTTCATTTCTCATGGGCGTACACCCAGGAGTAAAATTGTTCAGCCATGTTACTCTGTGTTAAACTCTTTGAAGAACTGCCAAACTGTTTTAAAAACAGCTGAACCATTTTACAATCCCACTAACAATGCAGGAGAATTCCAGTCTGTCTACATCCTTGCCAACACTTGCTAGTCTCTGTTTTGTTTTGTTTTTTTTAAGTATAGCTATCCTAGAGGGTGTGCAGTGACTTCTCTTTATAGCCTAGATTTACATTCTGTTAGTGACTATGATACTAAGCATCTTTCCATGTGATTGTTGACTATAGATATTTTTGGAGGAAATGGCTAGTCAAATAATTTACCCATTTAAAAATTGGGTTATCTGTCTTTTTATTGCGTTATAAGAGTTTTTTATATGGTCTGGAAACCATTTACTGTTTTTCCCTTCTTTCCTTCCTTCCTTCCTTCCTTCCTTCCTCCCTCCCTCCCTCCCTCCCTCCCTCCCTCCCTCCTTTTTCTCTCTTAGAGGAAAGGTGCAGGCAGGAATGAAGACGAGCAGAGACAGGCAGGCAGGAAGAGAGAGGAGGAAGAAGCACTTTATTTATTTAATTTCATTGTCCATCTGGTTCTCATCTGGCCCCTAGGTCTTGAACCTGGGTCCTTGGGAGGTGTGGCCTGTGCTCTTGGCAGAAGGCAGCTGACTAGTCTCTAACCAGCTCTTCCACCTGGATGCACCACTTTTCAGTTTCCTGGTCATGTCCTATGAAGCATAAAATTTTTAATTTTACTAAAGGTCATTTATCATTTTTTGTCATTTGTGCTTCAGTGTTATAATTAAGAATCATTGCTTAATCCATGGACACAAAGATTTACTCCTATACTTACTCATAAGAGTTTCATCGCGCATTAGCTCTGCATTTGGTCCGTTTTGAGTAAGATTTGCGGATGGTCTGTGGGGTTCAACGGCACTGCCATGTTTATCCATGTGCATGAGCAGCATTGATGGAAATGCCTGTTCTTTCTCCGCGGAATTCCCTTGGAACCCTTGCTTAAACCAATGGGTTTTAAATACCTTAGTTTTACTTGGAGACATTTTATTGTTTGGGTACAATTGTCAATAGAACTGTTTTCTAAATTTCGTTTCACACGGTTCATTACTAGTATATAAAAATACAGCTGATTTGTGTAGATATATCTTATATCTTCCAACCTGCCTGAACTCATTTATGAATTCTAACAGTTTTTTTTTTTCCTGTGAATTCCTTAGGATATTGTATGTTCAAATTCATGCCATCTGTGAAAGGAGATAATCTTGCTTCTCCCTTTCCAATGCAGGTGCCTATTATTTTTCTCTTGCTCAGTGGCTCTGACTAAGCCCCCCAGGACTCCATCGACTCGAATCGGCCACAGTGCACATCACTTTGATGTTGGGGGGAATCATTTAACCTTCACCAGTAAGTGTGCAGTTGGTGGTGGAATTTTTCTTTATTATGCCCTTATTGGGTGCAGGAGGTTTCCTTTCATTCTGATTTTATTCTGCCAAGCCCAGAGAAGTTGCAGCTCCTGCCCAGGGGCACACAGCCAACAGCTGTGACGAGAACCCCGGTTCCCAATAGCACAGGCACCATCGGCCACAGCAGCTGCAGCAACCAGGTAGCTCCAGGCCTGTGCGCTCGGCACGCGGCCAGCCCGCGCCCGCTGCCCTGGACTTGTCGCCTTCTCCTTTCACCCAACGAGGTGCCTAATTTTAAGTATCCATATTTCCATTGGATTTTATTTTCTCATCCTGAAGGAAAACATAGGCTTGTTTAAAAAATTAAAATATCAGAGAAATGTAAATATCATCAAGCCACAGTCTCCATTGTCCCACTCCTGTCATTCCCATTTTACAGATGAAGAAACTAAGTTCTTTCCTCCACAGCACGGCCTTGCTCGCTGCTGAGCACGAAACTGGGCTCTTGTTTGTCTGATGCGTCACCAGCAGCTCAGTGGCGTGTGGAGGGAAACCCAGGTCTGGTGTCTTAATTAGAAACAACTGGCTCACGTGAATGGACGGTTTTTCTGCTGGGTCACTGCTGGCAAATCACGACTGGACGGTGCCGCCGGGCATGGTTGACAGAGAAGTCTTGATGAAATCTCAGTGGAGGTGTCTGAGCCGCGTGGAGGAGACACGTGCAGGCGGCTCCAGGGGCCCCTTAATCAGTCTGACGAATCATCCAGCAGGTGTCTCTGCGGCCCCGCTCAGGACAGAGGCCGCCAAATTCGTTCTGCGGCGCTGGTTCTCTCCAGTGAGCGGGTCCATTTTTCTCGTTACCCTGAGTCTCAGGAAGGTGTCTCCTGAAGCCCCCATCCCCTCTCTAAACGTGGGATTTACCGGAGGACTCTGTGGGCCTGGTGGCAGCTGAGACCAGAGCTGCCCCGTGGGAGGAGGACTCGGCGCGAGACCGTCGCGCCTGGTGTTTGCAGGCGGCTGCGGGGCCGGCCGCTCAGGACCCTCATGTCCACGTGGGGCCGGATGCTGTCCTCCCTCCCGCCCCTGCTGTGTGCCCTGCCTGGGCCACACCTGAGGCAGCTGTGAAAGGACAGTGAGGGCCGAGTGGAGAGTTCTTTGGGGGCGACCTCAAAGAAGATGGTAAATTCCCTGGAGTGAGGGCCATGTCTGAGTGTTTCCTCACTGGAGGGGACGCGATGGGGCTCTGAATGCTTGCTTTTTGTTTTGTTCATTTTAAAGGAAACGTGCAGGCGGGAATGAAGGTGAGTACAGGCAAGCAGTCAGGGAGAGAGAGGAGGAAGAAGCACTTTATTTCATTTAGCTGTTCATCTTGGCTGGTCTCTCTGGCCTGGGACATGAACTTTGGTTCTCGAGATGGTGTGGACTGTGCTTGACCAGAGGCAGCGGACCCAACTACTACTCCATCAGGACATACCTCAGAATCCTTTTTAACATGAATGGTAGCTAACATGAACTGACTCCCCTTGATCCAGCTCCATGAGCCTCCTGCAAGTCACGACTGGGCCCTGCAGCTGCCATTTTGCAGAAGAGGAACCGAGGCCCGGAGAGGTCGTTCTCCTTGTCTAAGGGCACAGAGACAGGGGTGTCCTCCTTGGGGCTCAGGTGGAGGAGTCCACACGGCTTTGTCAAATGCCAGTCAACCAGGCCTTGCAACCAGGGCCCACTGAGCATCAGCTGACCCTTCATGTAGTCACAGCAGCTGTGGCTGGTTAACCAGCCGTAGGTGTCATAGGCCATGTTCTCACCTGATTGTGAGCTCCCAGTGCGGGGACCACACCTCTGCTGACCCCAGTGTCCCCCAGCCCTAGCAGAGGGGCCTGCACGTAGTAGGTGCTCAGCAAGCAACTGCAGGAGTCCGGAGCAAACATGCACACAATAAAGTTCTCTGCATGGGTCCACGCAGCCCACTGTCTGTGGCCACAGGCCAAGCAGCACCTGTTTCCGTTTTTCACTCCCTCCCTCACTCACTCATTCACTCACAAGCCTCTACTGAATGTCCAGCTCTGGGCAAGTCCCTGGGGAAGACCAATGGCAAGAAAGCAAGGATGCTGTGCTCACGGAGGCAGCAAGGAGGACAGTACTGGAGCGACAAAATGGAAAAATGGTGTCACAAGCAGACTTACCATAATATTTAGAGGTTGAAACTACATCCAACTGGAACGTCACCAGGGGTGTGTGCGTGTGTGTGTGTGTTTGGGTGCGGGATCAGGAAGGGGGCTGTTCCACATTGCTGAGTGGGACAATCCCAGTCAAACTGAGCTGTGTGTCACCCTACTCATGAGAGGGGCAGTCTGATCGCCCTGTGAGGGTGGAGCAGGGGGTTCGTTCGATCCTGGAGGGACTGTCAGTGGAAGCGAAGGTTGAGCTGGGATCTGGAGAGTGGGTCATAAGTAACCAGGCCGAGAGGTTCTGGTGGAGGGAAACTGAGCACAGAGCAACGGAATGACGCGCCTGCAACGAACTCAGGCTGAACTGACAAAAGTCTACAGTAGAAGCGGGCAAGTGAGAACCTGCCTTTTTATGGGCTGGTCAGAAGTTGCCGAGTTCCTGAGAGAGGTGTCACTATCTTTTTCCTGATTTTATATTTAAAAAAGGAAAGGGGCAGACAAAAACAAAGGTGAGCAGGCAGGCAGGCAGAGAGAAGCATTTTATTTTACTTAGTCATTCAAGTTGGTTGTTTCCTCCTAGACCTGGGTCTTGAACCCCCATCCTTGGCATGACCACGGACTGTGCTACGGCGGACGGAGCCTCTAGGCCACCCGGGTATGCGGACCTCCTGAACTTACAAAGGGCAGTGAGGCCGAAAGGAAAAGAGGCACAGGGTCACTCCGTGAGTGTGAAGCCATTACCGCCAAGGGAGACAGGCTCAGGCGAGTGGTTCAGGCTCAGACAGAGCTGCCTGGGGGCAGAGGGCATTTCCCACCCAGGCAGAGGCCAGTGCCCCTGGCAGGAAGGGAGCCTGGTGTCGGGCATCTTGAGCTCTGGGTGGAGCAGAGGTCCAGGGGTGGACTGGACAATCTCTAGTGTCCTTCCAAGGCTGGGATTCTGGAATTCCACACTTAGAGAGGAAAAGGGGAGGTGGTGGCAAGGCCATCTGTCCCCGAATCTCCTCAACTTCCTCGTCAGCAGCTGCAGTCTAGGGCACGATAGGAATGAGATGAGACAGCTTCTTTTTAAAATATATAATTTTATTGAAGAAACATTCCATTATAACTAGAATTATATAAGTTTAAGGCATAGACAACTTTTTAGCAGATGTTTCGGAGTCCCTGGCCTCCCAGGGACTTCAGCTACACACAGAATTAGACAGGAATCTCTTCCAGGTTGCTGGCAGAAATGACCCTATTTCTTCCCTTCCTTAAATCCTCATTCCTCACCGTCTTCCCAGCAAGAGGTGGAGGAGCAGTAAAGACGGTGGAGCCTGCCTTGCTCCAGGACTGGAACAGTGCCGTGTGCCCGTGTCCTTCTGTGTAATTGCCCTGTCCCAGCCCAGCCTCTGCTCTGAGAACAAGCCTGGGCAGCGGCTGGAGTGACAGAGACCACAGCGCCCAGTTGTCCCTTTGGTGATCACCCTGCCCCAGCCATCTCACTGAAGGACAGTTACTGCTAACAAGTTGTCTCTGCCTTAAATGTGTATTAGTTATAATGGAATGTTTCTTCAATAAAATTAATGACCTGATCTGCAAATGACCACAGAATCCCGAAGGAGCCCAGCCACATCTGTTCAGGTGAGCCCCAGTCTAAATTTTCGGAACCTCAGAATTGTGAACTAGTAGAAGGTGATGTCACTGAAGGTTGGGGTGCTTTGCTCTCTGGTAGCAACAGGTGGTCAATGTAGGGGCTTTTGGAGCGGGCTGCCTCAGAGAATGCAACTCCCATGAAAAGCTGCTGGCTGCCTTGATCAGTGTATTGAGATGCAAGAAATGAGAATCAGCATAAAAGGGGCTTAAGCAGAGCCCAAGAGCTGGGAAAGCTCCTGGAAGAATTCTTGTGTCTGTGGGTGTCCCAAGCTAATGCCTTAGAGTCTCAGGGCTCTGCTGCATCTAACCCAGGGCCCCACCGACAGGAGACAGGCAGCTGGCTCATGGCCACGCCTCAGCGGGAAGGGAGGGAAGATGTGGGAAGGTGGAAGCTGTGGCCTTTTGCTTTGGGGCAGACACACACAAGTGCACCCACACTTCTGCTCATAGGCCACTGGGGAAGCTGGGAGATTGTGCGATTGTTCTGGACGTCCCTGGAAACACCTGAGAGGAGGGGTTCTACCACGAAGAAGCAGGGAAGATCGTGCTGGAAGTGATGCGCAGGCTCCAGTACCTGCAAGAGGCATGAGCTCTCCCTCTGCGGACGGCGGGGTAGCATCCCGGAGAGCCCGTCAGATAGTGCCAGGGTCGGAGGTTGGACACGCGGTGGGCTGTGCCTTGCAGACCCAGGCTCACACTGAATGCGTGTTGCTTTCCCATCGAGGTCAAACTCTGGTAAGTTGGGCCCATCTGTATCAGGGCGCTGTTTCCGGCAGCAGGAGGGGACGGAGTGGTTCAGGCTGGCATCTCCAGCTTCCCTCCCTCCTTGGGGCCTCCTTTCTTCTCCTTTGACCTTAACACAGATTTGACGTTCTTTTTCTAGCCTTCATTTAGATCTCCCAAAAAGCCAGGATCCCCCAAGCTGGTGGGACCGCTTGAATGTCTGGTTAGCTGATAAGATGTCAGAGTCCCCGGGTGGAGCCTTATCCATGTCAGTGACCCTTGAGGAAGCTCCTGGCGCCTTCTTTCCTTCACCCGCTCCTGACCAGGTACCTACTCTGTGTTGTCACTGTTGGCTCCGAAGAGATGATGTTCTAGTTGATCACAGGAGTTTTCCAAGTGAAGAAGGGGAGAGAACCATCTGTGCATAGGTCCTGGGGTGGGAGGTCAGCATGATTGGGAGCTAAGTGTGTGTGGAGCAGCTCATTTGAGGAGGGGTGAAGAGAGGTGGGACAGAGGTTGGGACTAGGCTAGAAAGGGTTTCACAAGCCACACTGAAAAGCTCCATCTCTAGGAAGGATGCATGATATTAAGGGACTTGAGCAGGGAAGTTTGGGCTCCACCTCAAGGGGGTCTCCTAGATTCTTCTCTAAGCACAGAGCTGAGATCCCCATTGAGGATGTCTGTGTCACACTGTGTTTGGCTTCTGGGCCAACTAATCCCCAAGGGCTTGAGTTTCTGGAGATGGTGAGAAGGTTCGAAGCATCCTGTGGTTGTGAGCAGCAAACAAGCCAGGGCTTGGGTGCGGCAGAGCCCTCACCCCTAACCCTCTGAGTGGGGGCTGGGGCATCGGATGGGCTTGGCTGTCAAAAGCCTTCCCTGGGACCCCGTGCGTTTGTAGAGGGTGGGGGGGTATCCCTGTTAGCTCTTGCACATCTTCCTCTGGTCTCAGAACCAACTCTAAAACCTCTGGGTTAAATTTAGCCCTATGAGCCTCAACTTCAAAAATAAGAAAGACCAATTCTTTCAGGAAATAGAGTCAGGACTATTTCTCCACAGGTCAACTCCCCACCCCTTCCCAGCTTCTGGGAGACCCGGGGAGAACTCTCTGTCCTCGCTCATGTTCCTGAGTCGGGAGAGGAGAGCTGCAGCCTGCTGGGATCTGGATCTTCCTCTGTCCTCCTCATCTGTCCGGAGACCTGGTTTCTGGGTCCATGGGTAGAGGGAACACACCAGCCACCTGGTTTGCACAAAAACATCAGCTGAGGCAGGGACCAGGACCCTGGAGCAGGGAGCTAAAGGCTTCACCTAAATATGGTGTCAGGACAGCCAAGGACTGGTGGCTTAGGTCACTGGGGTTAGGAGCTGAGCCAAGGCTGTTGAGTTCTAGACCTCAAAGTGCAGCAGCAAGAAAGGTCTCAGTTTCGGTCCATCGCCCACAGGCACAGAGGCCACGTGACTTGTCACACCTTGAGTAAGCCCAGGACAAGACTCACACCCACGTTTTCCTGCAGCAGAATGGACCCCCCCCTCTACCCCTGGCCCCCGAAGCCCAGGAGCAGAATGCCTGCTCCCGCATCCGCAGGGGCCTCTCCTCCAGCTGCTCAGCTGACTCCCCCAGACTCCCCTCCGCAGTCAGCTGCAGGACCACTGGCTTCTCTCCACCTGGAGCTCCCTGCTGGCTCCACTTTGTCACCTCAATTAGCATCAGGGCTGTTTTTATGAGGCTTATCCTTCAGGGAGAGATACTAACAAGTCTTTAAAGAATGCAGCTTCTGTTCTCTCCCTGTATTACCTGTCTCAACATAGTCCCCTTTCAACAAGTCTTTCCTCTTGTTTTCACATCGAATTTCAAATCCTGCTGCATGAAAGGCTATACTGTGACCTTCTGTCCGTCCTCAGACTTCCTGCTGTCCCTCCCCACAGGAGCCGCTCCCTCGCACTGCCCACCACCCAGGACGCTGGGACAGCCTCACAGCAGCCCTCGAGGTGGCCATCAGGACCCGTTTACAGAGGCAGAACTGAGGCTGAGGGGTGACCCCGGCCCCGTCCACCCAGCAGGTACAGGGGGGAGCTGGGACTGGGACCCTCACCTGCCTGCACTCCTCCAGAATCCCACCGGGAGGCGACGATGGTGGCAAATGCCTCTGAGGTGCTGCAGGGGTGTGGGGACTGAGGGTTGATGATGACTACAAAGGTAGGTGTGTGTGAGGGGCCACCCAAGAGGGACTGCATTTCCCTGTCCCCTGGCACATAGGGGCCATGTGACAGGAGAGAGGTAGGAGAAGTGAGTGTCACCTGGGGCCTGTGAGGAGGCCTTGTGTTCTCTGTCCTGGGAGGGCCAGAGCCATAGGACAGGCATGGGGAGAGCTGGGCCCTGAGTTACCTCTGGAAGGATGGCACCGGCTGCTCGGCAGTGGGAGGGGTGGTGGGCACCCACAGGCCAGGGACCAGGTTAGTGGGCTGACATCACCACACTCCCAGCTGGTCCTGGAAATAGACTCTGGTCCTCTCTGGAGCCAGGTCCTGTCCAGTCCCTGAAAACCCCTGGGCAGAGGAGATTGATGTCATGTGCCTCGTTCCTTTCTCTGACAAGGCCCGTCATCCTGTGGCTTGAAGAACAGCTCTGCCCCTTCAGCCTGGCACTAGTTGGCCTTCTGGACCATGCCCAGAGGGGGCAGCTGTGTCCCTGACACAGACCCTGTCTGACCCTCGGGGAATCCCGGGCCTCACCCAAACCCTCCACTGCTCCACTGTGGAGGGAGCACACAGGTCTTCTAGCCTCCAGTCATCCTCCAGGGCCCCACCCTGCACCATTAGTTCCCCTGCACAGACCAGGGCTGGAAACTCAGTGACGCCTGCATGGGCCCCGGCTGCTCTTCCCCACTGCCGGGCTGAGTCGGGCCCTCCCAAGCCCCTGCCTGGGATCTGCCCTGTCCCCTGACCAGCCCCACTCTGCCTCCAAGGGTTCTGAGACAAAGCTCTGGTGTGTCACCTCACCACATTTGATGACTCCTCGTTTCCCGCTGGAGAAGCCACCCAGCTTCATGGCCAGGCCACCATGGCCAGGCCTGTCACAGTCCCACAGGAGGGGGTGACCATGCAGCCATTAAGGCCCAAACTCTGGAGCAGAAGTGCCAGTCAGGTCTCTGACCACAACACCCACCCCACAAGGTTGCTGTGAGGGTGATGACACGTCACGAGCTGATGCTCAGAGGCCTTACAGTGTCTGCAGCACGCCAGCTCTCTGTCCGTGCCCACTCTGGTGACCTGGTTATCCTTTGGGGCTGGCTGTGCTTTTTCCTTGGGACCAAGCCCGTCTCTCATCCTGCCCTCTACACCCTCAGGTTGACCACTGAGAGGAGCCCATGCCTTTGCTTTTATGCTCAGTAAGAGTGAGCTAGGTTTTCGGTTCCCCTTGCCACCGGGCTCCTGGACCTGAAGACCACAGCCTCACCCCACCGACTGGCCCTTCGAATACTCCCAGCATATTCCTGACTCTGTGCCTCTGTTCAGGCTCTTTCCTCTGTCCATCATGCCCTGTCCCTAAACTCTTGGTCCCTGCTGCGTCCTCAGTGCGCCAGCCCACGGCCCTGCAGGCAGAGCACAGAGCGGGGAAGGGACTCTGGGACCAGGGAGGTGTGGATTCCACCCGCCCCCACCTCTCCCCTGCCCTGTGACCTTAGACTCGCTGTTTAACTGCTCCCTGCTGTGGTCCATTCATCCCACAAGTGCAGACAAGAACCCCCAGGGAGTTTCTTAAGTGGACGGAACACTATCATTTATAAGAAGGGGCCTGGTGCACAGTAGGTGCCTAATAATTGTTGGTTTGTATGATGGGTGCTGGGCCTTCAGAAGGGCCGGCAGGCACCTGGGAAACCTCCCCCAGCAGCCTCAATCTGGGAAAGAGAAATAGAAAATATTTTAATTCCAGAGTAAATGTCAGCATCTTGGGAAGGAGTCTGAGGTCCTGAAAATAAACACCAGGAGGTGGAGGGGGAGGGCGGCAGAGAAAGGACAGGTGGAGGCGGAGGACTAGGGAGGAGGCGGAGACGGGCTGCAAAATGGGGAACGTGGGGGTCAGGCTGCTCTGCAAGGTGCCTCCTTGAGAGCTTGGGGAGGGGTTCGGGCAGCTTGCGGTATTCTCAGAGGATGGAGACAGAGGATCTGCCCCTGAGGAGGGGACTGTAGTACATTGAGCAGAATGTGGGGATGACAAGCCACCATCTTCAGTCATGGCGTGGCAGGGTGGGTCAGAAACCCAGCCAAAATGTGGGTCTCCAGACTGCGTGCTCTGTCTGGCCAGGCGCAAGGCCCACTGGCGGTCCCAGTTCGCATCATCAGCCCTCCTTCTGACTGAAGCCTGGGGAGTGAGCTCACTGCCAAGCTCACTGCAAACTTCCTCCAGGTTTCTGCTTGGATGCCCCCTTGCCCAGGGCCCCTCCCGACCCCATATCTAGCACAGCAGCTTCAGGTCCCTCTCTGTCCCTGGACTCCTCCTCCATTTTCCTCCACCTGACAGAGTCGTGAGTTTCTTAGCACAGTGTCACCCATGTGCACCCCAGGATACTGACCCCGGGGAACCTGTGTGGCTTGTTGGGCCCAGCAAGCAAAACCGACCCTTCCCATCATGGAAAAGAGCCACTCAGTTGGTCCCCACTGCCAGCCCACTGCTGAGGCAAAGCAGGAAGCGCCCTGGTGGGCAGGAGGGCATGCTGCCTCCTCCCAGAAGTCTGCCTGGCTCACCCTGACCTCTCCTCCACATGCTTCCCTGGTGCTCACTTTACGGTAAACAGCAGCTGTTTCTGCTGCATTTCTGTGTCCCCAGTCCCTGACCACGGCTCAGCCCTCACTAAGTGATGGTGCCTGAAACCCAGCAGGTAGAGCCGTGTGAATCCGGTGTCCAAGGACCCTGAGGGGTGGGGGCAGAGCTGCTGGGGTCTCCATCTGCCTCAAGCTGATGCCATCTGCTGCTGATGACTCTAAGGGAGGGGGGCCTCCCTGCTCTAAGCTTTTCAGCAGCTTTTTACCTTTGTCCTCATGAGTCACAGGGAGACTGAGATGGAGCCCCCAGGGATCCATTTGAAATGTAAACCTGCCTGCCCTCCAGCTGCTTGAAGCACATCAGAGGCCCCTGCCCTTTTAAAGCCAGGACTCAAAACTTTGAGAGTGAATTTTGGGGCCAGAGGCCCAGCTCCTACCCTGTCCCTGATGCACCCACCAAAGCCAGGTGTGGAAACTGAGGCTCAGAGAGGTGATGAGACTCGCCCTCTGGAGGTGGCAGAGCCGAATTCAAACCCAGTCCTGTCGGGAATCAGTCCCTGGAGCTTGGTGGTCCCCCAGCTGTCTCCAGAAACACCCCTTTTGGTGGATGCATGTCCCGCAGAAGGGCTTGTAGCCACTGGCAAAGACACTTCTCCTGTGTCAGTGTTCCTGGTCACACCTGTCACAGGGGTAGATCCTGCCCGGTCCACAGCACCCGTGGGCCCTGGACAGGAGCTGGTCCCTGAGACCAGACATGCTCCACTTCCTCCCTCGCGGGGCCTGCAGGCTCTGGCTCACCTGATGTGCTCCCTCCCAACACCTACCTGTCTGCCGCGCAGAAAGGAGCCCTGGGGGGGAGGGGGTGCGGGGGTGAGGGAGGCTCTGATCTGAGCCTTTGAAGGGGATTAGTGATTCAGAGCTCCTGTGGTGCAGGCCCCAGCCTGCGGCCCCCATGGGCACCCCGGGTTCCTCATTAAAGAGCTAACAGGACAGTGTGCTGACGTGTCCTCTGGGGGTCTTCAGAGGCCTCTAGATGCAGGCATGTGGGTGCCCTGAGCATCAGTGGCTGAGAACTGATGGTCGGTGGTCTTGCTGGTGTAGACGGCCCTCAGGGTCCAGTTCACTCAGTTTGGCCTGGGTCACTCAACAAGGTGACAGGCATGGGGACTTTCTGCCCTCCTGGATTCCTGCTTCAGCCCTTCGTGGCAGCATCTGGGGGCTGACGGAATCCCTCATGAGACAGGGGTTGATGAGCCAGGACTCTGGACCATGTCTCTCAGAGGCATGAGGGCTGGACACTGTTCTTCACTCACAGACCTGCGGATGGTGTGAGTACCGCCCTGAGTCTCAGGTTTCCCGTCTCTACCATGGGGAGCATACTGGGAGGAGCCAGAGTGTTGACGCCATCCAGTGCTTGGCAGAGTGCCTGGCACACAGGAGGTTCTGACTATGCGACAGCTCTCATGCGTCCAGCGTCCAGTGAGCATCTCCTGTCTGCCCGCTCTGCTCAGGGAACCGGGAATTCAGATGTGGTCCTTGTACTCAGGGACCCGTCAGACACGTGAAGGCAAATCACAAACAGATCTGCTCGGAAGGGGCGACAGGGAGCTAGGAATATAGAGGGGAGTGCGGCAGTGACAAGTGGACAGGCATGACGCCTGATTCCTGTTGGGTGAGGGAACGGGAGAGGTGTCAAGAATGGGCTCCTGGGTGAGTGACTGGATGGAGGTGTCATTCGTGGGCAGAGGGACTGGGGAAAAGCCAGACTTTCAGAAACATGCAGCTCATCGGCTTGGATTTGGCTTGTAAGGTACATGATACCTTTTGGGCCCCCCATGTGACGCCGAATTGGGGCAGGTCTTGCTCTGCTGACCTCGGGGCTGGATGTGGAGGAGAAAGTCAGCCCTTCCTCAGGGCCACATGGACCGTCATAGGTGGAGGCTGTTCCCAGGCATGGTGGGCCCCTACCCTGCGGGGGTGCAGGGAGAAGGTGGGGTGGACCCTACAGGGGTCACCTCTGGGTCGAGCTCTAGAGGACAAGCGTGTAGAGGAGTGTGAGCGTGTGTGTGTGTCTGTGTGTGTCTGTATGTGTTCTCCCTGTGTGTGTGTTGTTTGCAGATACTCCTAATAAGGAGGCTGACACCAAGCTATGCCCTCTGTGAATGTCACTGTCTGAGGCTGAGAGACTAGAGCTGAGATGCTGTCCCAGAAACTGCTGCCTGCCATTTCCGGGAGCGGCAGAGACAGAGCCTTCTGGCCCTGCCTCTGCTTATCAGGCTACCTGACCCCAGGTGCTGGGAGTCGGCTACCACTTGCTCCCCACACTGCTCTTTAAAGAGGAGTTGAGGGGTGGGGACCCCCAGGCCAGGGGAAAGCAGGAGCAGGACCCCTCCATCCTGGGAGACATGGGGTGAATGAATCCCCACAAACCAGCGTCATCCATATGCATCCAATGTCAAGGAAACTCAGCTCCACTCTTTGGCCCCTTACTGACGTCCACTGACCCCCTGCTCTGCTCCAGAGCCCCTGCTCCCTGGCACCTTGTATTTCTCACATGCAATGGCAGCTGTGGCAGGAAGGCCGCTGCCTGGGACCCCAGGTTCTGATTCCGGTGGGTTGCCCTGTTCTCAGGCAGGACATATGACCTCCGTGTGCCCCATTTTCTGGTGTGTGAGACAGGATTAGAGCATGTGCTCCAACGATCCTCTTGTGCACTTCCTCCCGATCACCACGCTCCCCATTTGGTGTTCCACATGCATCTCACCACCAGTTACTACAGACACACTGTGACTCTTTGCTCCCTGTGCCGGGTCCCCTGCAGGAGAAACCCAAGGCTGGCTCCTCCTTCCCTGCAGTCTGCCCTGGACCCTGCTTAAGTGAAGCTGTTCTGAGTTGCCATGGGGCCAGCTGCACAGGCCCAGCCCCGCTGTGGGTGGCATTCTAGCACTCTGAGGACATCACCCCCACCCCGACAGCTTCGGGTTTCTGTTTCTTCAAAGGGAGCAGAACACCTTACCACAGCAAGGTGAAGCCACAGGTAAGTACTACGGGGTTTCTCTCTGGCACTGTGGGGGTTCTCTCTGGCACTGTGGGGTTATGCCTGGCACTGTGGGGGTTATTGGGCATTTCTGGCACTGGGACGGTGAAAGCAGCATGTATGTTAGGAAGGACATTTAAAGTGAGGCTTATAGGGGTACCAAATTTGGTTTCACCTAAGGTGTACTGACCCCGGACATATGTATAAAGTCTGCTGGCTACACATAGTTACTACGCGATTGCCAGTAGTAATCGCACAGTACTTACTGGTCGCTGGCCTGGCTGCTCTGCTCTTGCTGGGGGATTGCTCTGCCTCTTCCCCTCCCCTTAGTCACCAGCACATAACTCCGTCCAGTTTTGCCATCCCAGTGTCCTGCTTCTGTCTCAAGGAAACATGGTCAACCTATTCCCATAGATGTCCAGTCTTGGTTCCCATGTTGTGGTTTCTGCATCTGGAAGCTGATGTCACTGAAACACAGGTCTGTCTCAGAGAAGAGAGCTGCTGTCAGGAAAACAAAAGCGGGGCTGGCTGCTGGGCCCCGGTGATACCTGTACCCCTGGGCATTTGGCAAATCCAGAGTCTGCCTTCAAACAGCTCCATTTCCCTAGAGGGGGAACAACTTCATTACAAAAGAAGAATCACTTCATCACCAAAGGCCCCTCTGTACAATGACAAAACAAGGAGACCGATTAAAAGCTTCAGCGTCACTTTGGAAATCGACGCACTGATTGCGGATCAGCGACTGTGACAGCTGCCTCATGTAACCAGGTCTGCAGGCTCCTCACAGGCTGGTGTCCCCGTGGGCTGGTGGCCACAAGAGCAGCACCGATCTTTCCGCTGAAGGGACCTCGTGAGATCCAAACCTCTGTCACTCACAGAGCCATCTGCTGGGGCAGCACCAGGAGAACGTGACCATGGTTTATCGTAAAATCTGCCCCCTTCCCTTCCGTGGCCTTGGGCTCACAGCTCAGTTCCAGAAAATCAGTTCTTTTATTGTCTCAACTTTGTCACAGAGCAATGAGGTGAAGGGAGCCATCAATTGGATGTGAATGTATTTCCAGTTACACGCCATCTTGCTGTGAGAGGGCTCTGGATCTCTCATGGTGAGTTTTTATTGGCAGGACAGGGAGATCTTGGGAGCGAATCAATACTCCTGTCCCATAGCATCCCACCCAATGCCATGTAAGTGGCTCAGGAGACAGCCAGGGAGAACCTGGGACCCCAGAGAATGACAACACTATCCTTCAGGCAAAGTAGCCTTCACTGGGCATAGTCTGTTCTGATTCCTGACCTGTCCCCAGACAGTGGGGCTTTCCAGGATGTGGGGGAGGTGCTGGGGCCCAGCCCTCAATGGACACATGTAGCTCTGAGCCACAGAGCTGAGAGGTGACTTACTCTAACGACACTCCACAAGTGGGACGGGTAGTGGATGCTGAGGTCCCTCACCAGGTGGTCAGCTCCTCAAGAACAGGCCAGAGATTTCCGTTTGGCAACACCAGCGTCTGGCAAGGATCATGAATGAGCAGATGGATGAGTGGATGGATGGTTGGATGGATGGGTGGACGGATGGAGAATGTAAACATACCTGGAGATGAAATATCTCCAGGCTCTGGAACCATGTGGCCAGGATTTAAATCCACCACTTACTGTGTGACCATGGGCCAGTCACTGGGGCTCTCTGAGACTCCGTTTCCTCAGCTGTGAAATGGGCCTATGATAATATCCACCTCATAGGGTTGTTGGGAGAAATTAACTGAGAAAAAGCAAATTCAGTATTTAGCACAGTGCTGACAACCCAGAAACCAATAAAGATAATGGATATTAATACTGGACTTAATTTTTTAAACTTTAACTGTTATGCTTTATGCTAAGATGCCATCTATCAGAAGATATACTGATGACTCATTAATAGTTGGAGGGGGAAAAGAAACAGAAAAAAAGATGAAATGAAATGTCTCCATCCATCGAGGGAAATGCCTTGTTTTGGGAAATGACACATGTCCTAGAATTGAAGATGGCAGTATTGACACTCAGAGGCTGTTTCTAGATTTTCAATCCCCTAGGCCTGCTCCCAGGGACTGCCGAAGAGTTAAACGGGGAGTCACGCTGTTCCAGTGAATACACCGGAGCTCTGTTCTGTCACTGACTGGCCCAGTGACCTCAGGGGAGTCCCTTCTCTCTCTGAGCTCAGTTTCCTGTCTGTATAGTGAATGGGTGGAGTTAACAGATTCCTTTAGAAGGATTAGATGATCCTCCTAGCCCCAGATTTCTCTGAAGAGGGAACCCTCTGCTAGTCTCAGCTGCAAATTGACATCTCAGGGCTTGGGGCCCTCTTGTCCCAGGCAGGAGGATGCCTGACAGACCCAGCCCCCTGCAGGGGCATCCACCTTCCCTCAGGTCCCTGAGCCAGAGCAGAAGCAGGAGACATAAACTGGGTCATGTGTCTTTGTTCTTAGTCCCTCATCCTGTGAGTTTCTGGAGGTTTTCGCCCCACCTTCTTGTGCAAGTCTTTCCCCAGCCGCACCTTCTACCCCCACTATCCCAGACTTGCTCACAGGGCTTCTGGAAGACAGACCCTGGCCAACCTCATGCCCTACTTTCAGGAGTGGCCAGGCAGCCAGTGAGAGGAGGGGCCAGGGGTGAAACGAGGGACCCCAAGGGGCACTCTTTACCCCATATACTCTGTTACCTTTAAATTCCCTTTATCTCCAAGCAGGGCTTCTTAAAGGAGAAAGCTTGACATTTTAGGAGGAAAAAAATAAGGAAAAGATGAGATGCATCATATCCAGTGTAAACTGAGGATGGGGAAATTTCAATGAATTCATAGTCAAACCTCCTTAAAGTCTTGAAAAATATATCATGGCAGGGTTTGGTGGTGAGAGGAGAGGCTGGTAGGGAAGGGGTGTGGCAGCATGAAGAAAACAGATAATTATTAGAGGCAATGTCCTACTCTGATTGTGTATTGGGGAGGGGGTAGCAGGGGCTAAGCCCCAGGCCAGGAGCAAAAACAGAAATGGGAAAGAGCAGGGGTGAGTGGGGAGAGAGGTAACTCTCTCTGCCTACTCCTTCCCCTGGCTCTTCTCATCCCCTTCTCCCTCCTCCTCATCCCTAGGGCTTAGGCGATGTGTCTCCTCCTCCAGGAAGCCTTCTCTGACTCCTTGTTCTGACTTGATGGTAAGGAAGTGTGTTAGTCAGTCTTGACTCCTGACTCTTCATGACATTCAGGTAAATGAGGGGGACAGAGTCTGACTGAGACTCAGCAGCATCCCCAGCGCAGTCCTAACCCACGTGGGCACTCGGTAGGTATTTGTGGAATCAGTAATAAATTCATTCAGTCCAATCCAATCCAGTCCAGTCTCTCCTGTGCATCCTCACTTGTCCTTTACTAATTATTGTTCTTATGAGCTGCAGGTGGATGAGATGTCATCCCTCTAAGCTGCTGAACTGCTGATCCTATGCAGTAAGCAATCTCTTAGATGGCCCCCCGGTCCTCCCTCCTGCTTACTCACATTTTTGTGTCACTCAAGGGGGGCTGGCTCATTGCTTCCTGTTCCTTAGATAGAGCATGCCCAGAGATGGGCTTTATTTTTCATACTAGATTGAGGGGGGTGCTTTCTCCACTCAGGGGCAACTGTCTGTTGCGTCAGAGGCAGCCCGTGAGAGGTGCACATGGGTGAGCTTTGAAGCAAATCTGCTGAGCCTGCCCAGAGCTGTGGGCATGACCCGAGAAGCAGAGCCTCAGCTGCCAGAGGCTGCGGGCCTGGATGCGGCCAAGTAGAGCCCTCGGCTAAGCTGTGCCCTGACTCACAGAGACAGAGACAAATGCTTGTTGTTTTAAGCTGCCCCATCTTGAGTCATTTGTTACACGCCAATGTTAGCTAATCCAGCCATTCACCTGTTTAAAATTCCCTGACCGTTGCTCCTTGCCTTCAAGGTCATGTTCAGGGGTGCCTGGGTGGACGAGCAGGGAGGTGCATCCCACATGCATCCCAAGGTCCCAGGTTCGTGTTCTGGCTCTGGTGGGAAACAACCAAGATGAACAGCTAGACCCAATGCATAGAGGGCTTCTTCCTCCTCTCTTTTCTTGGCTGTCTGCTCACTTTTGTTGCTGCCTGCACTTTTCCTTTAAAAACGAAAAAAATTTTAGAGATACTTTTCAAATCCCCTTAAGTAGAATTGTCAAGAACTTAAGGTCATGATCTTGTCCTCATTTTATATGTGCCTTCAATGCTTAGCATAGAAGCTGAAGGAATATAGCCGTATCTTACTTGTGTTTGTGGGATGAAGGAAATGAAAATTTATTATTTAAATACCTCACTAGCTATAGCTCTGACCATTCTGGGAAATGGAAGTGGGACATGAGGGACCTAAGCCACTGAGAATCAAACTCCCCTGACCTAGCAACTGGTTCAGGAGAAATCCAGTCAGCGTGCATCCGAGGATGTTGACTGAGCATCCTGGGCCATGGATGTTCTCTTTCTTTCTGATTGGTTGGGGTGAAGCTCTGAAAGTGAAACTGGATGTAGCTACCTTGTCATTATGAGTGAGGCCAATCTGAAGCCAAAATCAACTGAAGGTGGCTACAGTAGAAAACACTAAAAATATAAATCTGACACCATGATCAAACTATTCCTGAAGCCCATATCTGGAATCTTTTAGTTCTGTGACCAGTACATTCACTCTACTGTTTTAGGAAGTTTGTATTGTGTTTTCTGTTTCCAGAAATGGAAAAGAGTCCATTTGATAGAAGTTTTTTTCTTCAAAATCTTCTTTCCCCTTTAAGCTCAGTTGCCTATTGGTCTGTTACTCCACTCTACTATGTGCTAACCCTTTTACTTGTCATATGACAGAAACTCACCCTAGGAACACAAAACCAAAAATCAGATCACTCCCAGCTTAAAGGGACTTACTATCTCTGCAGGGAGGAGTGACAAGCAAATGACAGGCATCACAGCTCCTTGTTTTCTGACAGAGGTACTTGAGTATGGAAGGCAAAGTGGATTAGGGAAGGCTTCCAGGGGGAGGTGACACCTGAGGTGGTCTTTGGTGGCTGCTGAGTTTCATCAAGTAAGGGAGAGGACTGTCACTGCACACATGAGAGACATGGGCCCAGAACTAGAGGTCTGGAATCTACAGGGACAATTTATAATGGGCTTGGGGTGAGGGTTCCAGGCAGGGCAGAGACCAGAGCAAGATTACACATGCCCTGGGGGTCAGCATGTGATAGGCCTCGACTACGCTAAGAAAATCAAGCTCTATGCAAACACAAGTTTATGGAGGGTGGTGGGGGGTGATGGTCAGGGGTGGCATTAAATGTGTTTTAGCAGCCAAAAGTCAAGCCTTCGAAGGTTTAGATGCTCTACTCTTTAAAGTCCCTTCCAGTTATAAAACCCCACGAGACACTACACCATCATTTGCTGTTGCTTTTAACTGGTGAAAGTTCAGACTTGTCCGAACTGAAGTTCCACAGGCAGGTTCGTGAAGTCCTGGGCAAGAAGGTTGGCACCTGTCACATAGTTGGTGGGGGAGACCTGAACCTTGTCACCAAGGCTTCCTCACATGGGATCTCACAGAAGACACAGGGTAACCCTCCTGGGGACAGTCTCCCACTCGACTCTCTTACAGAGCAGAGGCACCCACTGAATCTGGAACCCCCACTGCTTCTGTGGGCAGATAGCTCACGAAACCTTCGGGAAGCAGCCCCCCAAACTAACCCCAAGTGAAATCAAACCTTTCCTCTGTCTCTTTCAAATAGTGTACAGTCAGCTTTTCCCATTAATTATCTCATCAAAGGGGTATAAACCAGTGCAGCCGCAGGGGGCCTTTGGAGGAAAAGTCAGGCTGATACTACATCAAAGGCAGTTTGACATCCTAGGTAACAATGAAAAATGGTGACAAAAGTCCCAAGTCTCCCAACCAAGAAGAGCTTTGGCGCTTTTCTTTCAGTGATGGTGAGGAAAATGATTTTCTTGAATATAATCAGGAAGAGCATACTCAAATGACCTCATGTGATGGATTCACTCACTGCAGCCCCATTGGACAGGTGAGGAAACTGAAGCTGAGATCACCCAAGCCCTTACCTGAGGTCAGAACCTGGCCCGTCAGACTCCAGCCTAACACTCCCTCTCACTGCTCACCAGACAGAATCAGGGTCCAGTGGGGTCTTGGGGTGTTAGGTCTTCCTGAACCTGAACCCCCAGCTCATTCACTGCTCTGGATAAATGGGAATAATAATACTAAAGTCATGGACCCATCATAGAGGTTCAAGGGCAAGTGCACATCATACGTGGCACGCAGGGTCCCGCACAACTAAACATCCACTGAGTAAAGGTTGACACGTTCCTTCTCCTCTTCATAGATGAGGAAGCATGACCCCACATATTCCTAAAGACAAAGACAAGCCCTAATGTGGAGGGGCCAACAAGATACAAGTTGATTTCGTCCCATAAAGAGTTGAGACTGGGTCTCCCTGATTGGAGGGTGACTGGCCCGGCCCCTCCTCCTCAGGGTACCATCTTCCTGCTGGTCTGTATCAGGCTGGCAGAAAGGCAGGGCCTCAAAGGCCTGAAGTGGACATGGCAGTGTCGTCTGGTCACCTTCTGGAATGCAGTGCATGGCCCCACTTACCTGCAGAGGAGGCTGGAAGATGGACTCACACTGTGTGTCCAGGAGGAGGAGAAACATGCCTGCAGGAGCTAGACAGCCCCTGCCACACCTGGACAGGTGCAGTGATGCCCCAGGAGACCCGCAGTCTCATAGCAAATCTGTCTTAGAGCCCCAGCTCTTCCGTCCATGTCTCCCAGCGGGAGGCCGAGACCCGGGACTGACCAGTGGCACCTGAGACCAAGGTCAACCTGAGCAGCGGTCAGCACGCTGTCTCCTGTCTGCAGGCGTCGCGGGAGGGACAGAGAGCCCCAGCTCCGGGGCACCTGGCTGTGACGTTGGTCCAGACGCAGAGCTGGTCTGTGATCTCTCGGGGCCCTTCCCTCAGGGGCTTGGGATTCCTGCCTCTACACCCCTACATTGGCCGGTCTCTCTGAGCCTTCACCCACTTCTCCGGCACTGTCCACACATCGACACCCTCTTAACACCCTTTTTCTGTTTCTCTGAGGCTCCTGCTCCTCCGCGGGACAGATGTGACTCCGTCGGCGTTGGGTCCAGGGGTGCCTCCCACCCAGCGAGTCTGAGTCCAGCAGGAGGTGAGGGGAGGCGATCACACAGTTCGCCCATCTCTACTCCCCGCCCGGAGTCAGATGAGACG
>RJWH01007527.1:0-39495 GCA_004363575.1 Solenodon paradoxus | reverse complement strand
CTTCTCTCCCTCCACATCCTCCCCAGATTGATCCTGGACTAGATGCCACCCTGCCTGACACCGTGGTTCAGCCTCCAGAGCTCCCCATAAGCCCCTTCCACTTCTCACCCACAGAAATGGACACAGCACTGAGCGTAGTTTTAAGCTGCCACATTTGGGAGCAATTTGTGACATCGCAAAAGACAAAACAGGTTATCTTAAGAAATTCTTAAACCCCATATTATGTAAAACTTACCTATAAATCCTCCTAGTTCTGAGTTCCTTTAGCCCCATTTGGAATGAGGTTTTGCAGTAGAGCGAGGATGTTTTAAAGAGAAACAAATTGTCTTTCCTTTCCCTGTAAAATTAAGATAACACTTCTCTATCTTCGTTGCAGGGGTTTGCATCCAACAAGCAGAGATTTTAGCATGTTTTTTTCAGAGAGCACTGCTTGCATAAAAGTTTTAATCTGCTCGTTACAACACTCATCGTGCTCTGTTAGCTGCTCGTTTTGATGATTTGGCATCTGGCGGCTCTGAGGACCCTGGTGGGCCTGCCCCTCGCAGAGTTAGCCAGTTCCTAAGCAAGTGAGCCTCGCCTGTGCAAGCCCGCTCACCCACAGCCCACAGGCATGCGCGTCTCTACCGGACGCGGTGGTCTTTGGTATCGGCTGCCCGCAGACAACCCAGGACAGAGCCCACCCCGAGAAGACTCAGGGGAGCCTCCGCTAAGCCTGCCCCTGCCTCGTCCCTCCTGCAGAAACCACAGTGAAGGCTGCGGCCCACGTTTCTGCCCGCCCTGGCTGGTGTTTCTCCGCGTGGCCCCGGCTAGGGCTGCCCCCTCCCCTTAGACCCGTGAGTGTCAGAGTCGTCTTTCCGGTGAAGCTGGTCCTAATGTGCTGGTCTTCCCAGGCCCAACTTCTGCAGCAGCGTCTGTACCGCAAGTCAGGTGTTATGCTCCAGGGACTGTGTGAGTTCTTCTTCCCCGTGGCCAGTAAAGAGCGCAGGCCACAAGCAGGAACAGATAAACCAATGTATGTTTTGGTCAAAGAGGAAGAGAGGAGCTTAAAATGCCTCTATATCTCCTTGCCGCATGGGGACAAGGTGACATGCTTTTGCAAGAAGCGGGTGGAGGTGGGTGTCTGACGTCTGCAGGCTTTCTCACACGGCAGCCGCCGGAGTCAGCCTCGCACCTGCCACGAGAGGTGCCTTGCACGTCGCCGTGATGTGCTCACATGCGCGGGCCGCCAGCAGGCACCCTGGGGAGCTGCCACGTCTGGGTCTCGGGCCACGAGGAGGCCAGTCTGCCCAGGACGCCACTGAAGAGCAAAAACAGAAGAAAACGGACATGTGGCCACTTTCGCAGAAGGCAACGCATAAGAATATATTCTCAACTGTGTCCCCTCTTCTCAGCCTGACCAGAGGGCCCGGGAGGCAGGGTAATAGTTCCATCTGAGGCGCTGCGGTGGCCGTGAAGGGCAGAGGGAGGATGAGCTGACGAGGGACTAGAGGGAGGGACAGGAGCGGGGCGGGCCTGCTGTGAAGGGACAGCGGCCACGGGTGGGAGGGTGCGGTGACGCGGCTCAGCCCCTTTCCAGCGCACACCGCGTCCGGGGCGACCGTGCCACACAGCATCTTTGAGGGTCACCTTGGTGCCTGCACAGTGGACGAAGAGTCTTTAAGTGAACCCCACGCCAGCCCCCAGCAGAGCGCTCCGGGAGCCAGTGCTTGTCATGCCGCCCCCTTGCTCTGCTCGTGACAAGTACTGACCCTCCCCGTCTGCCGGGACTGAGGTCTCGGTGATTTGCTGCTGTCCACATGGAGCGACCCTTGTGTTCGCTGCAGACCGAGGCCTGAGGCCGCGCCCGATGGCAGACGCAGATGCTGCTCCCCACCTCAAGTCGGAATCTCATCCTAGCAGGGCTCCCCGTGAGCCACAGTCACCCACAGATGGAGACACCGTCTCTTAATTGCCTTAGACAGGAGGTGCTTCGTGTGCAAGAGCCTTTCTTGGATAAATCTCAGGTAGGAATGACGTTCTTGCCCAGACATCCAGGCATCCATCCCTCTGGTCAAAATTCCGAAGGAAAGCCTTTCAATGCAAACTAAAAATCAAATGACAAATTTAGATTAAAAAGTCACCTGGTGCTTGGTGATCCCTCAAAACGGTTTAACTAAAGCTCCCAGGCGGCTTAGCTGTGCTGACTTTTAGGAATCTCCAGAGTATCGTCACTGGCAGATGACAGAGGCCAATGGAATGTATGCCCTAGATTAGAAAATGCTGACGGTTCTTGTGTGTGTGTGTGTGTGTGTGTGCGTGCGTGTGAGCGCATTGTGTGTGAGTGTATGCGTGAGTGTGTGTGACTACTAGCCAGGCAAGATAGTGCTGCAGGGGAGACAAAGACCAAGAGGAATCATGATGTGGACCGAAGAGGCTGGGAGTAGGTGTGTCCTCTGGTCCTGAGACAGTTCACCCCCTTTTCCAGAAGTCTGCGGACATCAGACTTCACTTCCTCCCTTCCCGTCCTTTGCAAAAAGCATAAGCCCTCGTCCCCATGTGGCAAGGAGTCCAAGAGCATTTTGAGAAGGGGCTGTCCTCTTCCTCTTTGGTCAAAGAATGAGTTTCTCTGCTCCTCTTTGTGACCCTCGATCTTTGCGAGTGGGACACGAACGAAAGGACAGTGCCAGGCTGACATTCAGGAGCGTCAGCTGTGGAACCCCGGGTGTGACCTGGAGTCCTGAACCATCTCCTCGTCCGTGTAGGTCACCTTCTGAAGAGCCTGACACATGGTGACCTCATGTGCCAATGAAATTGTGACCCTCTGGTTTCTCCAGAAGGGAACAACAGACAGACCTAGTGTGTCTAACAGTGATTTCGAAGCTGCCTGGCAATATGCTAATGTTCATCGTTATTTGTGTTACTTTTATTTTGCAAGGCTAAACAGCTTCACACCTGTGAGAACAGATAAAATTAGCTACTCCTGTCCTCGAAACTGCCATTTTGACAGCCTGGGTCTGTGTGTCTCTGAAAACAAAAGTGACTCTAGAAAGGTATTTTTCCCAGACCAAAATAATAAGAAAAGAAAGTGTGCTTTGTTGATGGCAAACAGCACACATTTCTCTTGTGAAAAACTCAAATGTTGGCATTGAGTCTATTTACATTCACGTTCCCTGCCTGGGCTGAAACCACTGTGAAACGCAGTGCAGTGGTTACTCCGCTCTAGATGAATCCATTACCTGTTACGGAATCTGTCTCACAAGACTGCAGTGCCAGGCTGCACACCGAGTGTGTCCCTCACTTTATGGTTTGGCCTCTGTTAGGTGTTTGCCTTTACTTTAAACCTCTTCTTCTCTTTCTACTTTATAATGTCAGCTATCTTAGACCCCTTCTGGAAGAGGAGAAAAATAAAGTAAATAAACAGATATATCAGAACTGTTTACAAGCAAATTATTTTTGAGTGACATATGCATTAAACATATGTACATATACTACACAGTTCATGCATCTGTACATAAGCATATGTACACATTATAATATATACACATATATAGGCTTTAAAATGCTTTTAAAGACAGAATCACATTTAGAATGTGAAGTTAAAGCACACGTCACCCTTGTACTTGGTATAAAGAAACACAACGCAATTGACAAGAACTCTCAAGTTGTAAACACTGTTTTTTTTTCAGAGACCAGTAATACTTTTGCTTTATTCTTCATGGGGTTCTCATAAAATGGGGCTAAGAAGGTACAGAATAGAGAGCCAATGCGAAAACAAACCACCTTGGTCCCTAGAGATGGATTTGAAATGATGCCTCATTTTCTCTGGCAAATTTATTCTAGTCCAAAGAAATCTCTCAAATGCCCAGAGGTGATGGCATTTACACAATTGATCTGAAACAAAGCAAAATGATTGATTACAGAGACTTCAATGGTGAAACAAATGGGGTCTGGGTTGGAGCTGGCATGTACATTTATGATTTAAGCACAGTTCAGGGAGGCCTGACCTTGCTTTGAAGGTGAGGTTGGTCTCTGGTGCTGCAGACCTTGGGGAGGACATAGTTTTCCAAGACCCGAGTGGACGTGAAAGGCTTTCCTGCAGAACTGCTATCTGCCCTGTCTGTCTGCTGAGGAGAAACAAGACGATGATGGCGTCAGAAAATCTGGCCTGGGAATATCCAGTCCTTAGCTTCCATCTACTGTCTCCCACCTCCAGAGACTCCCACAACGATCTAACAAATGGAAAAGACAAGCGTATCTATACATGCACTGTGATATTTGTTGCTAAGAAATTTTAGCAACGTGAAAGCACGCCCTTATGTGCAGACAAGAAGATTATTTTGCTCATGTAGTTACATGGCACCAGCAAAGAGACCCCGAGGGATCTCTTGTGCCTTTCCTGCCCTCCTCCTGCCTAGAAATAGACTGTCATTTCCCTGCAGGCTGCTCCCAGCCCCCTGGCTCCCCCAGTCCCTAGGACAGCGGACATGACCCTTAGTCAGGAAGAGTAGTTGAAATGCAAGTCAGGCGTTTGTGGATTTGGGAGAAGACAGGACAGACATTCACGAGGGGTATCTAGGATCATCTAAGACTAAGGTCACGGTGGAGGGGTCTCAGGAGTAGGAGAATTTGAGATATTGATGGATACATGTCCAAAATCTTGACCTTTTAAATTCTGGAAGGCAAAATGTTAAATACAGGATGGTAAGAGAGTAATACTTCCTATTGAATCAATTACATAAATGTTGCAAGGTTAAAAAAAGACTAATTAGGAGAATGGGAAAGTCACTGTAGGCTGCTGCCAGCGACAAGAGTTGAAATGAACATCTTACCTTTCTTGCCTAGTGGGCACCAAGCGCCACGATCCCAAAGCTCACGGGATCTGCCAGCGGCAGCTGGTTGGAAGTGTTTACGCAACATAAGTCAGTGTCCACGGATCAATCACCCTCCGTTGCTGGAATTGCAGTAAGTCTCTGCCTTCACGTACTGTGGTCATCCAAATACATCTTTAGAAACATGTAGGCAACGTGGGCGCGAGGAGAAAGAGCCCTGTGAGCAGTATCCGCGAGTCAGATACCAGGATCAGAACAGAATTAGGGCAGAAGCTGATTTTACAAAGTCGGAGACACGGTTCCAGCCAAACAGCATTGACCTAAGAAGAAAGTTTTACGACAAATGAAAATAAGGCTCAGAGTCTTCGTTTGGGAATGCATTTATTTCACTTGAGGTCAGCATGCAAATGCTGTATGAAAAGAGGGCTGAGGGAGTAATAAAGTTGGAACCCAGGTCCCTGAGGCCATAAATCCTGGATGGGACCGAGTGTCAGGCACTGGACCCCGGGAGAGGGAGCTGAGGACGGAACAAGGGTCCTGGAGGAACAGGAGCCAGGCTGCTTTCTGGGACAGTGAGCGCATGTGTAAACACACAGGTGCTCTCAGAGGTCTGAGGAGCAGACCACTTACCTGGGAGCCTGCCTTCCCTTATAGGAAAATGTAGCACAGGCTTAGAGCCTTGATGTAACTGAAATCATTTTCTTGCAAATTGCACTCTCTCCTTGTGGCAGCTGTAAACATTCTCCCACTAAGAGAACTTAGCAGAAATGCCTTACTCATTTCTTCTGTTCCTCCAAGCTTTTCCTGAGCCCCAATTATTGCCCTAACTGACTGATGGAAGTCAAAAGGGAGGGAAGACAAATGAGGGGTAAATATAACTTGAAGATGAAATATTTATAAATGAAAAGGAAAACAGTTACCCTCCAGCTATTTTTAAAACGAAAAATGTTTCCAGCTCATTCTTCATTTCAGGAAATTGTAAACACTTAGGAACATCTCCTACACACATAAATAGACTTCACACCACATATGTGGTCTCAGCAACCACAACCAAAATCTCTGAAGCTTTCCAAACCTCATTGTGCTTGTCAATAAGCTCTGTACAGCCAAGTGACATTAGTGTCTCCATGGTAACTAATGCAGGTGGGTTTGCAAGCTCCCGTGTTCTCCAGGGTAAAATTGGGAGCTTCCATCCAAGGCCTGTCTTGGGTGGGCACAGATGAGGAGGGGTCCTCACTGCCTACTGGAATCTTAGAAGCGGACAGAGAGGCCTAGGGGGTTCAGTCACACACAGCAAGCGGACGGTCTCAGCCACACACAGCCATGACCTGCAGGCTGAGTCCTCCAGACGAAGAGCCGTGCGCCCGGAGGAGCCAGGAGCCCCGCTCTGACTCACAGGAGCCTGCCGGGCGCCGGTGTGCTCTGCAGCTCATGGATAAGTTTATGAGGCAGACAGCTTAAAATGAGAGCGAAGCTGGAGTCGTGAAAAACGTACTTGGCGATCAGATCTTCCAGGTGCATCCAGCATTTTTTTCAACACTGAATTCTTCCAATTTGGGGGAAAACAGAAACTTTGCAAACTGTGCATCTCAGGAGTCTTGTCGTTTAGAGAATTTTAAGTGTCTTTCTCACTCAGTTGTGGCAGAGTCTCAGCCTTGAAAGAAATGGTCCAAGAACGTGTGCTATTAAGAAAAAAATATAACTATTTCAGATGAATTTAAAGGAAAAATTTGCAATGCCTCAACTGACTATATTTACAAGATCATAACCGGACATCTAGTAAATTGCTCTTGGTGTTTTGCTATGAGATACACTTTGTTACTTTAAAAAATAATAATACAAACTGAGGCTTCATAGAATCTAAAGTTAAATAGATGCATTTGGCTCAAATATCTTTTGGTGGTTTTGTGAATCCTGGAAGCTCGCACACACACTTTCTACACAGTGTCGGTTGGAGCCATGGCTGCTTTGGTTGAAGTCATACTTTGCTTTCGGCTAATGACTGTTAACTAGCAGAGCTTACTGTTGCGTTATTTATCTGCAGAGTCATATTTAATCCAACATGTCTGAGAGAGCCGAAACAAGTCACCAAAGTCACATTTAAAATAAATGCCAACCCCTTTTGCACAAATCAACTGATAACCTTTGTTGAGGATATGCGTGTTTACAAAAAAAGAGATAATAAGTATGCCTTTTAGGGATGATGCTGTAAATGAATTGCTTGAATGCTTGAAGAAAAACTCTTAATCCTTTATTCTCGACATTAGTGATTAGCTTCTTGAAGCTTGTCTCTTACTGACAAAGGATGACTTCATTGTAAGCAAAGTGTAGAACAGTTTCTGAAGGCATGCATTTCCACCGATTTAACATTTCTGAGTGTTTGCTTTCAAGTTTTAAATGTTCTTGCAGCTGGAGAGCAAAGGGAATATGACTGCAACAAATGATTTCAGTTTTCAGAGAGGAGGGTGGCCTGTTACACCAAGGGATTTACACACTAAACGCTTCCTCTTTGAGAATTTGCCCCTCTATGCTCCTTCTCTGGCATTTCTTGGTCTCTGATCACATGTGTGTCTTGCCTAAATGACTGGTAACTTAAGATGCCATTGATGCATCTCCATGGCTTTGGTGTTAATTGATAAATTGTCTGGAGTAAACAAACAGAGCTCAGTGAGTCTCTAATCATTCACGTGGTTTTCAAAAGTCCTGAACATATTTTACAGAATTTTTCATTAGAGGATTTATAGTGAGTTAAATTACTTTCTTTTACCTCAGGATTGGATGAGTCGATCAGTCATAAACCATACCTATTTCTGTGTCCCTGACTCGAGTCCATATTTGGAATATATGGAAATATGCTGATCCATATACTTACATTTTGTCGACACCTGAGACAAATGTAAATGGCTTACACCTCTGGGGAAAAGGCAGAGGCTGTAATTTGGAGAATAAAGCAAGACCTCATGGTTTCATGTTTCTTACAAGGATCACCCAGAACACATTAAACACAAATAGTTTAGAGTAAAAAGCTGGAATGCGACATCGCACTGCCAGGGAGTGGCTCTGTCACTATCAGGAAAAGTAGATCTCTTCTCAAGGGGTAAAGATGACTCCTGGGAAATGTGAAAGGGATCACTTCATCGGGAGTAATGAACAGTTCTAGACATTATGCACCGAAAACAAACGCGTGCTCACAGAGTGAAAGGACAGAACTGAAAACAAACTCACAATTATAGTGGGAGATTCCAACACCCTCCCTCATGACAAGTGACCAGGGGCTGGGCGACGCGTCAACCGCACAGACGTACTTCTCACGGTCTGGAGCCCCTAGGTCCGGCATCAGGGTGCAAGCACCGCGGGTTCAGGTAGGGGGAGGCTGTTTTCTCTGCGCTCTTGTTAGGTTGCTGGAGAGACACGTGCACTGAGCGAGGGCTCTAACGAGCAAAGGCTGCCCCGTTCCGAGACGCTTCTAGAATGAGCACCAGGTGGAAGACCTTAAGGAATTAAGGCTGTCCTATTAAGAAAAACCTTCTCAAGGACAGGGACTCTAAGAAGAGAAGTATCAGCCCCCGAGAACTCTCGAGCTCTCTCCAGCCCAGAGCCGTCGCTCAAACCCTGGAACGTTCCCGAACACCTGAGCATGCGCAGAGACTTGCAGTTGTGTGGGCCGCAGTAACCTGTGAAGGTAACTCACATAAAATAGCTTTGAGGTTTGCCCGCCCTCTTAGTTGGTCGTGGGAAAGAACATGCGCAGTAAGAGTTCTGTGATATAAATCTACCTGTCAATCAACATGAAAGACAGGAGCAGAATCCTGGCGGTAATTCACGCACTTTTCCACAAGATGAAGCTAATCATTTATGTTTTGAAAAGGACAAAACTTTTAATTCATGATAGAAGCATACCCACACTCTTTAGGGTTTCTCTGAAGGCTCATCTTTTTGAGTAATCTTTTTTGACTCCCACGTGCTCACGGGGTCGCCAAAGCTGGGTAAGCCATGTTTCTGAGCTCACAAGAGTGATTATTTCAGAATCGAATGTCTCCATGTCGATGGCTCAGCAATGGCAAACCAGCACTTATGTGTCGCTGGAAAGAAAAATTACCCCGGGGAACTGAGCCCATATTGACATTCTTAATAATATATGGGGAAATGCCTGGAGAGCATAATCGTTTTTTAAAACCTTATCAAAGTCAGGTGCGTATTCGAAACCTCTTTGATGATTACACGATGCCAAATATGATGGAAACAGCTAGAACACAAACGTGGTATTGTTGATGATTTATGGCTTATTTTCTTGCCTTGTTTTCCTTTGAGCTTCTTATACTCAAGTAGACACTTAGATATGATAGATATAAACACTGATCAAATATAGTCTACATTTGAGAAATACAGGCATTTTGGTGCCACGAAGCATGAACTCTCACTCTGAGCTGACGTGTTTTAACAGACCCTTGATGTTTGATGCCTATAAGTGTTGGTTACCAGAGCCAACGTTTGGAAAGGTGAATTTGAGCAAAGTTCTTCTACTACACAAATTTTACTGTATAGAGAGAAATGGAATGGTTCACATATGTCTTAACACAATGCATGCAGAGATGGGTACTAACCTTCAGCCAACATTTCTATCTCTAGTGTCACGAAAACAATTAGATGAGGAAATACTGACATTTAATTCGGTCATTTTTACTTGCCTACATTATTCTTAGCACTAATGTGTGTCCTTGATACACTCACTGATATTTTTTTTTATAGGAATTAACTCTAAAGGATCTCCTCACATTAGATCTAGAAAACATCTCCTTATGGTCTATAATAATTGTGAAGTTAATTCAGTTAACTGATCTTATCTGAAAACTCACTAACATCAAAACAGAGAAAATAGAAGAAAAGTAAAATTGTATGTCGGAATTATGTCATGGAATTCACATTCCTTGCAGAGAACTCTGCCCTTTTTTGCATATACTATGTTTCACATGATTTATCCAAGAATTAGTATGGTTATAAACTCATGTGAATAGGCAGTTATTGGATACGTGGTATGTGCAATGCCCTTTGCTTGTACAAATACGTATATGTATATATGTCTGCACGCATAATAATGTGTATGTATAAGTATTATAAGATATATACGTAGTTTATGTGCAAGTATACGCTATACTACTTCAGTCTGCGGGTAATTTCACAACACATGAAACACAACACACCACACGCGCATGTGGAGAGGTTAAAGGTGGCAGTGAAGGCTGTTTATAGAGCCAACTAGGACCAAGTCTGGGGGTGGGCTGGAGGCCACCAGTTTGTCATGAAGGCGTCAACGGAGGGCAGGTCCCTGGAGGAGAGCTTGTCCGTGGCCCAGGGCTCACGGCCCACGCGGAAGTCCTGCTTTGCAGCCCGTCCAGGAGGCTCCCAGAGGCTCTGGCTCCCCGTGGACGCAGGACGGCCAGGGCCTCTGTGTGTTTAGCAAGGGTCACTCATCTCCTTGGGTGACAGCTGCCACCGTCCCCGCCGTGGCCTTTGTTCTGGTCTGGGTTCGCCGCTCCAGGCCCCGCGCCCCAGCGGTCGGGACGGAAAGTTGGACGCGGGTGCGCGGCTCAGGTCGGACGTCTGAGCGGGCGGCGCTGGGCGGCGCTGGGCGGGGCGGGCGGCGGGGGCGGCGCTGGGCCGGGCGGGCGGGGCGGACGCAGAGCGAGCGCAACGCCGGGTCCCCGCGCGCCTTGAGCGCAGCCGCTGCCGCCGCGCCCGCGACGGTCGGAAGGACCCGCTCTGGCAGGTAGGGGCGCCCGGGGCCGGCGCCGGGGGCTGCTGTAGGGTGTCAGTGGGCGTGTCCGCGCACCTGCGTCGCGGGTCCCCGGCGTGGACCGAGGGGCGTGGAGAGAGGCTGGCGGTCCCTTCCCGGGGAGCGGGCACGGGCCGAAGCCGGACCCCACTGCAGTCTGGCCGGAGCCCGGGCTGGGGGACGAGCCGGGGTCCAGCCGGTTTCCAGCCGGGACGAGCCGGAGCCGGGGCAGGGGACCAGCCGGGGGATGAGCCGGGGTCCAGTCGGGGTCCAGCCGGGGGACGAGCCAGGACGAGCCAGACCCGGGGCGGGGTCCAGCCGGGGACCAGCCGGGGGACGAACCTGGGGACCAGCCGGGGACCAGCCGGGACGAGCCGGAGCCGGGGTGGGGGACCAGCCAGGGTCCAGCCGGGGACGAGCAGGGTCCAGCTGGGACACGAGCCGGGGTCCAGCCGGGAACGAGCGGGTTCCAGCCGGGGGACGAACCGGGGGACGAGCCAGGGACCAGCCGGGACGAGCCGGAGCCCGGGCGGGGAACCAGACAGGGTCCAGCCGGGAACGAGCGGGGTCCAGCCGAGGACGAACCAGGACGAGTCGGAGCCGGGGCGAGGTCCAGCCGAGGACCAGCCGGGGGTCCAGCCGGGGAGCCCTGCGCCCAGGGCCGCGCGAGCCCGGTTGCCAAGGGCGACGGGGAAGCCGCGCGGACGCCCCTCCGCGGGGCCGCGGGCGCTGCGCCCCTTTTCTCCTTGGCTCCGGGCGTAAAGAAGAGCGAGGACTTGGGAGAACAAAGATGTTGGGGTGAAGGGGCTCTGGGCTGTGGCCGCCTCCTCCCACCCCACCGGCCCTGGCCGCGACCGCCGCCCGGACGGTCAGCCCCATTGTCTTGGAGGCGGGCGACCACGTAGGCGCAGTGGGCGGCGTGGTGCCCACGGGGCCGGAGCTCCGCATTCACCGCCTGCGCCCCGTCTCCACCCCGGCTTCCCGGCGGGGCTGGGGGAACCAGCCAGGCGGGTGGAGGGCTGGGTTGAATGGTGCCTTGTAAGCCCCGAAAGGTAATGGAGGGAATTTTCACCAAGTTCTCTTAGCATCCCTGCCCTTTACATTTAGAAAAGCTGCAGCCGCTCCGATGGAGGCTCAGATGTCTGTGTTGGGGCCTGTGAGCCCGAGCATTTAAGTTGGTGATCATTTGCCACCTGGAAGAATTGTTTGGCGGGCAGAGGAGGAGAGGGCGTGTCTTTCACTAGCGGGGCAAGTGAAACTTAGGGGAAGGAGCCACTGGCGGATGACAGCGGACGGCGCCGAGAGGCCAGGAGAGGCGCTCTTTATCCTCCCAGCGCTGAAGCTCCGGAGCCGCGAGGGTTCTTGGCTTTCTTTGAGCATCTCGTGGAATCTTTGTTTCCTGAAGGTCCAAATGGGCTCGAGGTGGGTTCCAGATGATTGATGAAGCCTCCGCCTTCCAGCCCGCATCAACTAGCGATTTTCCGGAGAACCCAGAGGAAGAGGCAGGGCCCCCAAATCATCCTGGATCCTGAAATCAAAGCCCCAGGACCCGGGAAGGGTAAGCCACAGACCCACAGGTCACACAGCTTTTCTCTTTAAGGGATCATTGTGTAGCTCCCTGAATCGATTAAATTTTGCTTTGGAAGTCTTTGAAGGTAATTTGCTATCCTTGAGTTAAGAATCTTCTAAAAGCAGTCTGTGTGTGTGAAGTTGTCTAGTTTATTAAAATGTCATGGGGTATATGCTTCAGATGAACAGTTGTGGTTTCTCATCACAGGTGATGTGAATACATGAGGCTTATACGTGGTAGACTTTTTGGAAAGAAGAGTGTGCAGCATTGCTTTAGAGACAATGTTAAAATGGCCCAGGGATGTATTCCTTGTGAAAAATCATCCAGAGTGTGATATTTATTTACTAAAGAAAAAATAAGTTGTATCAGGAGAAGTTTGTGTAGAGGACTTAAGCAGTGGTTAAATGTGTGCGTCCTATGAGAATTAAGGGGGGGACTTCAAGTGAAGCAGTGTGCTCTGTACACACTAAAATAAAGTTCTTTATTTGCATGTGCAAATAGGCCTGCAAAGGGTTTCTCCCCTCTAGTGTGAGATGCTTGAAGAGACAAGCTTCAGTGAACACCGTGGCAGGCAGTGAGTGTCGTGTGTAGGAAATCACTTTCCCAGCAGGTGAAGGGGAGTGTCCAGTCGGTGTGAGTCTACTGTAGAGCATCCATGTTGATATATACATATAAAAATCAGATTAACTGAGAATAGAAACATTTTCTCCTTATAAATCAGAAACTCTGTGGAGTAAACCCATCATCATGCATATAGCTCCTCATATAGATGCGTGTGTGTGTATGTGTGTGTGTGTGTATGTGTGTGTGTGTGTGTGTGTGTGTGTAGCTTGCAGATTGCCAAACGTGTTAACACATCTGCATAAGTGGGAAAAGACACTGCATAGAATGGGGTGTTTGAAAAGGAAGCTTCTTGCCTGGTTTCGTGGAGTCTGTGGCTTAGCCAAGCTCCTCAAATGTTGTTTACCCCCAGGGCAAGGCGGAGACGGCTCTTTGAGAAACTCCCAGGCAAAAGGAAGTTGTGATGGTCTAGCTCCCAGCACTACAAACGCAGGAAAGGAAGCCAGGAGGACTCGGGCATTTGTTTCCAGATCACGGGGTTAGATCTTGGCAAGGTTCTGTGTCCTGTTCCCTGCAGACGAAGACTGAGCTGTGTGGGACAGCAGGGGTCAGGGGCTTTTGAAGGCGGGTCTGGAAGTCTCTTTAACCATGATCTCTCTTCTCACTCCCTTCTGGTATGGTTCTCCTCCTCCACTCCTTCCTCTGGCCAGTCATTTGTTCTACATTCTTCTATGGGCTAGGGATCATGCATTGTTTTTTCAAAGTTCCAGGGAGCAGAATGAATCTGGCAAGAGGCAGGGACAGAAACATCTTATTTAGATTTAAAGTATGCCATGTCCAGGTGGGATAAAAAAAAAAAAAAAAAGTAGAAGCAGATCATTTCCACCTGCAGTGCTTAGAGGTGGAAGCAGCCTGTCTCCACCCTTAAAGCCCAGCGCACCCTCACACCTGATCACACCCAGTCCTTTCCCACTTAGGAATCCCCTTGGCCCTCATAAGCACCCTGGGCAGGTATGGTCTTGCCTTCCACGTTCTTCATTTCTGATCTCTTAATTCTCTTCCTTCCCCATCTCCCTGCTACAGATGGCCCGCTGCCCCAGGTAAAAGGAGGCACTCTTCCAAAGCCCCCCACAAGTGTGTGTTTACTGTGCTCTGAGAGCCAGTTTCCACCACCACCCTCCAGTCTCCTGCCTGGGAGGCGGTGCTCAGTGGGATTCAGTCAATACTTTTAGCATCTATTGAACTGCTGAGTTAAGTCAAGCATTTATACTCAACCTGCCGGATGTTTTTCGGGGAATGTGCTAATGATTTTCAGACGATGTAAAGAGATTACACTTATTAACAGTCCTGTCCTGAGCTTTCCGGGGAGCAAGCAGCCGTTCACACTGGCTTAGAAGATCGTACCCCTCCAAGGACTAGGGCAAGGTGAGCTGAGTGACCCCCAGAGGTGCCTCTAGTAAGAGTGTCCATCCCCGCCAGACCCACGCGCCAGGCTGCTGGGGACACACACCCTCCCTCCAACCAGCCCAGAGTGCTTTCCTTGCGTTCAGCACTGGAAAAGGGGTGCGCCAGTCATTCTGAGCTCAAGTCCTGCCTCCCCCGTCTGGCCAGACTCTCCTCTTTTCCTCCCGGGGAAAATCTGAAATACACGTCTGCAAAGATTTTTTTGTGCAGGATGATTCCACGTTTGGCTGGGAAGGCTGGAAAATAAGCCAGGTGGTTTCCTTGTAAGGAAGTTTAGATTTACATTATCTAACTAACTACAATTATCTAGAGATAAGATGGTGCTTTTTTTCTTTTTAAGAGATTGTAGACTTTAAAGAGCTGGATTTTATCAATGCATTGACTTTGCTACCGGCAGGGTCCCCAGACATTGTATGCAATTATGTGAAAGGAGCTCTTCCTTAGCATTTCAGGAATGTGTGTAATTCGGGGCACGGGAGGGAGATGGGCGGAGATGGAGAGTTGTCCACAGCCACCCCACCTTCCTTCCTGGTCATTCCTCAGCCCTCAGCAACCGGCTCCTCAGGGCGCTGGTTCCGGGACTGCGCCCACGGGGTCCTTTTCCCCTCAGCTGCCCCTGGTGCTGCTCTCCTCTCACGGCTCGTCCGTCTCGTCCAGCCGCTTCTGTTCTCCCAGGCTGCTTCACTGACCTCCGGCTTTCCTTCCTCTTTCTGCACGCACGTGGCTGAGCTGCAGACCTGCCTCTTGGTCCTGGCTTCCTTTTGTGTTTTGGACTGTGCCTGCCTGCAGGCCCCCCACCTGATGTCCTACACCTGTGTGACTCAGCCCCGCTGTGACCCAGCCTCTGCCTTCATTTGCCCTTCCCATCAGTCACCAGGTTGCTGCACTTACCTTGTAAACCCTGCAGAGATCATTCTTCTCCATTCTGACCTTTGATGGCTGCTCTCCATCAAGTCTTCACCCGCCGGGACGCATGGATCAGTGCCTCATTCATCTTCCAGCTCTAGCCCTCCCCTCGAGCTGGTCTTACATTGCCAGAGGGGCTGATCTGAAATGCGCTTGGGCCCCAGCTCTCTTGCTGAAGAGACTTGGAGGGTTTCCTGCTGTCCGAGGCCCATCCAGCCCCTCCTCTAGCCTACCCTCCTCTCTCCTGACTGATGTCTTCCACCTTGGCCAGCAATGCTTACTCAGAGTTCCCCCCGGGGACCCGGGCCTGCACGTCTCCACAGGTAGACTTTATCCTCCTGGGTGCTGGGAGTGTGTTTCTCATTTCACTCTGCTTGAGACAAAACCATGACCTGTTCGCCAAAGGCGCCCTCTCTTGACTTCAGAGAGATGGAGCCATGTATTCAGTTTCACTGCTGTTCAGCGTAGATCAGGGCTTGGTACCAGCCCGGACGCAGATTCCTGGGCTCTTAAGCCTGAGCAAAACGCAGGTCCTTTCTTTGTAAAAGAAAAAGAAAACCGTTTGCTTCTTTAACAAATGCTCCATAGCAACCCTCTGGGGAGTGGGGAGCAGATGAGAAACTACAACCCTGCGGTGGGGGGAGCAGACACCCCCACCCTGTGCCTGTTTTTTACCGTCTATAAGCTGAGCATGCTCACAATTCTAGGGACCATCACAGCAAAGCACAAAAGACTGCGACCCGTGGAGACCCCGCTGGTCCTCACGGCTCCAGTGTGGCCTGTTGAGGAGCCCGACCCAGAGGGACGGTGGCCTGAAGGAATCGGGTCACCTGTGTGTAACTTACGGCAACTGATTGGGTCAAACATTTGTCCCCGGGAAGAGCCTGGAGGTGGCACAAGCAAGTTGTGGGTTTACTGACATTCAGGAGTAAATGAAGCTATAGCTCGTGTTCCCTTTGCACGGTTCATGTTTTTATCCATTTCTTAGTTTTGATACTTTTCACTTATGCTAATTACCTCGATGGACCCGTCAGCATTAAGTAATGTGAATCCTTATAAAATCTCTGCATTTTGGCTAAAACATAGGATTAGGAGATACGAAGAAAGAGGAGTTTGTTGTTCACATTCTTATAGGCTGCCTTGAATTATGTAGAAAGATCGATATTTGGACATCCTGTGTTTTCTAGAACTAAGGTATTGTATGCCTTCTTTTCATTTCTGTTACTGCAATTGGTATTTCACAAATAAACTGGGGAGGTTACACCGTAGTGTGTGGGGCTGTGTGTCTTTAGTGAACGCCTTTGAAATATTAAATAATTCCTTTAAGAATGATAAAATCTTATTCCGGTTTACTCATTTTCTTTCCAATTTAGATTCTTGGTTATAAGCAGCTTTGTAATATGCGATTGGGAGTCCCTGGGTAGAAATCCTTTCATGAGCTCCCAAATCTTCCTTTAAAAAGTCTATTAATATGCCTTTTATCTTTATGATTTGAAACAGCGAGTCATTAACTACTCTTATTTCCGTGCTTTAAAACTAAATGCAAGAGCAAGACAAAAGAAATTAGGTGGAGGAAATCAGGAAACTTAATAGAACAGAAAATGAAGAAAATATTTTATCTAGCTTTTCGCTTGCGATTCCTATTTTACGTGGTATAGAAAGGAACAATTAACCTTTTTTTTTTTTTTTTCCTGGAGTCCAAGACAGGTTATTTCTCAGGAAAAGGTTCACCGAACCTGTGGATGTCTAGGAATTGCAAGAGGATGATAGAGTTTTCCTAGCAGAGATGATGGGGTCTCGAGGCAGGAAACTGAGTGGAAAGGGACTGGTCACTGGGAGGTGAGCTGGAGGTTAGAACTTTGGATGGAATTCCAAGTCTCCTCTCACGCCTGAGAACGTGAGTCCCGAGAAAGCTTGAAGCCCCCCCAGGAGGTGTGTGAGCAGAGTGCCTCCTAAGGGTCAGTGTGCGATTCAGAGAACATCCGCTGCCTCTGCTGAGCTCAGTGCCGCCACTGAACACGAGCTCTGGAAGCCACAGGTGCTGTCCTGTCTGGGACGAGACCTCGGACGATTTATTCCGGGCTAGTCTGTGTTACTGAATGGATGCCTTCTAACAAGCTTATTGCAAAATCAAAATAATGAGAGGGCATTCTCTGATGGACTAGAGTCTTGGTCATGAGTACCTGCTGGTGACAGGTACGTGAGAAAATACTAGGACCCCCACATCCTGTTTTGTTCATTTGTGTTTTGTCGAAATCGTCCAGTCCCTCGTCAGTCATGGGAGAGGGGATTTAGAATGTTAGGAGGAACAATCACTGTTACGCAATGTGCAAACGTGGGAAAATCAGATACAGCAGATGAGTGGATAAGCAGAATGCGCTGTGCGATGGAATGTTATTTAGCCTTGAAAAGAAAAGACGTTTGGACACATGCTATAACATGGATGAATCTTGAGGACATTATATTCAGTGAAAAAGTCAACCACGTGAGGACAGAGACAGTATGAGCCTACTTATATGAGGTACTTAGTCAACAGCAAGACGGAAAGTACCACGGTGGGTGCCAGGGACGGGGCGGGGGGCGGGGAGATTGGGGGGTATTGCTGGATGGGTGGAGTGTCTGATTTATAAGAAGAAAGAGTTCCACGGATGGATGGTGCTGATGTCTTCACAGCAGTGTGAGTGTACTTAGTCCCTCTGAGTGCACAAAGGGTTGACTGGAAAAGGGATTAAGATGGAAGATTTTTTGCTGCATGTGTTTTAATACTACAGAAAGAGGACTTAAGATAGAAATCTCTTTGTGGTTAATAAAATCAGATATGGCGTAAATGGCGTGGGAGACATTCAGAAGCAAACTAGGGTTTGCAGGTTTGTGTTATCAAGCAAAAGCAGAAATTGCACAGAAATGTCATGTCACTCCCCAGGACCCACCTGTGAGATGACATTCAGCCAGGACATGTGTAAAGGTGAACAGTGGTCACTTGTCCAAGAAAGGTAAGAAAGAGTAATGGGAACTTTTCGGAAGAATGTCAGGGCTCGGCCTCAGCATCAATGCAGGTTTGAAAAATTGATAAAGGCCATGCACAGGCTTATTTCTGTCATGTGTAGGGGAAACAGAGCAGGTGATCGCAGTGCCAGCTTGATACAGATACAGATACAAAGGGATGGATGGGGATGTCAAAGTGTAATTTCGGTCTCTATCCTCTTTGTCAAAAAGAATTAACTGAAAAATGAAAAATCAGATTCTTAGATTTCAGTCCAAGATAGCGAGAAAATTGGAACACAAGTTCATGGAGCTCCTTCAAGCGGATTCAGGAGAGACTTAAGTAAACCCCCTGCCAGAATACCAGCAGAACTGAAAAGGTGATTTTGTGAGTCATTTTTGATTTGTGTGATTTATTGGTAATTTGATTTGTGACTTAGTGGTGGTCTTGGGACTGACGGAGCCGTGTGGGCGTGCTAGAGAGCTGGAATCAGGCTGGAATCAGGCTGGTGTCTTGAGCACTCTAATCCTATGAGTGATAAACTGGTCTGTCGACTCCCATCAAAAATAATAAAAGCAAACTGTAGTATGTATGCACAGGTTCTTACACACACCCCCCTATAGCACAAAATATCCTTAAATGTCTAGAGCAACAGAAACTGGAATAGTTCACAACGCATTGCAAACCAACTTGACTTCTGAGTTGACGAGAGTGTTAAGAAATTAATGCTACAGTTTGGTCATCTAGCAAATAGGGATTGAGCCTTATTTCTAAAGTTCTTGAGCTTGTTAGAATGATAGTGGAGTCCCATTTGATTTTTTAGATTGTATGTGATAGCAGTAATTTTTCAAATTGTGGTAAGAAATACCTGCACTTAGCACCTTATCTGTGTCACCATGCACAGCACGTCCTGACGGGTGTGCCACGGACCTAGAGTTTTTCAGGTCTCAGGACTGAAAGTCTAGACTGATTGAAAAATAACTTCCATATTTCTGTAGTCCCTGATAGCCGTATTCTGTTTTCTCTGCGTTTGACTGCTTTGGATGACTCTTAGAAACGAATCATGCCATCTTTTATTTCCTAGGACTGGATTCTTCAACTTACCGTGTCCTCACGGTGCATCTGCTTTGCAGTATGAGGCCGGCTTTCACCATGTTTCCAAGGCTGACTTTCCTTCCCTTGCAGGTCCTCACCCTGTTTCGATTTTCCACTCTTCCAGCAATGGGCACTGAGTTGCTTCCACCTTTGCATGAGTGTGGGTGATGCTGCTGTGCACAGTGGTCTGCCGAGCGCTCTCTGAGACCCTGTGTTCGGGTCTTGTCTGTGGTCCGTCTGCAAGTGCGGCTGCTGAATCGTACGTAAGTCTAACCCTGCTGAGATGGAATTGCGTAGAGCATTGTGTAAGCTGAAGACGGCACCACCTTGAAGATCAGATTGGCGGGTATTGCTGGATGTTAGCCTGTAGGTGAGTGAGTGTCTGAGTGAGTGAGAGTCTGTGCCGCTGGCCCAGGTAACTGTCTTTATATGCGAGCCATGCTTTTTTGATTATCGCAGCTTTGTCATATGTGTTGCTAGGAGGCATCGTGGATCTCCAGCTTTGCTTTTCCTTATATTTCATATGAATTTTAGAATGCTCGTCCTGTTTCTGCAAAAATGCCACTGGGCTTTGTATTGAGACTGCAGTGATTGTGCAGGTCATTTGGGGGAGTGTGGGCATCTTATAATGTTAAGATTTCTGATTCATCAGCGTGGGATTCCTTCCATTTCTCTAAGTCTGCAGTTTCTTTCATCAGTGTTTTGTGATTTTCTCTGTACAGTTTTATCTTTTATACTTTTGTGGCATTTAGTTGTAATAAAAGTTGGTAAAGCTGATTCCTAAGCATTTTATTCTTTTTGATGATAATTGTAAATGGGAATTTTTTTTCTTAATTTCCTCTTAAGATTGTTTTTTCAGAGTGTATAGAAACACAGCTTATTTTTGTTTGCTGCATTTGTATCCTGAAATTTTGCTGAATTAGTTTATCAGGTCTAATAATGTCGGTTTTGTTTTTGTTTGTTTGGGGGTTTTTTTTGGTAAAATCTTTAGGGTTTTCTACAGAAGAGTATGTTCTATATAAATGGGGATAATTTTATTTCTCCCTTTCCAATGTGAGTGGATTTGAATTCTGTTTTTCCCTGGATTGCCCTGGCTAAGAGTTCCAGTACTGTGTTGAGTAGAAGGGGTAAGAATAGTCAGCCTTACCTTGTTTCTGATCTTAGAGGAAAAACTGCATTTTTCACTATTTAGTGTATGTTAATTGTGGGTTTTAATATATAGTATTTATTATGTTGAATAACTTTCCTCTAGTGTTAACTTGTTTAGTATTTTTATCCTGAAAGAATCTTGAATATTTGTTGTGGGAGAAAATACCAGATTTAATGGTACGCATGTGGAGAACTTACATGACTAAATTCTAAGGTAAATGGGATGTATCCTGGATGTATCCTGAGCTCAGGTTTAGAAAAGGGAGCCTGGGACATCAGGGCGAGAGGAGACTTAGGAGTGGTAATGCTAAAATACTGAATTTTTACTTGCTTTTTCTGTGTCAATTGAGATGACACTGTGAAAATGATCTTTTGTTCTGTTAATCTAGGTTATTACTTTGATTTTTTTTTTTTTAAGTGAAACAGCCTTGAATCCCTGGAGTGAATTCCATGTGGTGGTCATCATGCATAATGCTTTCAATGTGCTGTCAAGCTCAGTTTGCTGGTGTTTTGTTGAGGGTTTTTCATCAATGTTTGTCATGGATATTGGTCTGTTGTTTATATTTTCTCGTAGTATCTTTAGTTTGATATCAAGGTAACACTGACCTTTATAAAGTGAGATCGGGAGTGTTACCTCCTCTGCAATCTGAGAAGGAGGGGCACTAATTCTTCTTTAAATGTTTGGTAAAATTCAACAGTGAAGACACCTGGATTTTATCTGTATTGAAGTTTTCATTACCGATTCAGTCTCTATTAAATAGAATCAGTGTGTATGAGTTTTTTATGTTTCCGTATAAGTGTGTTTAGTTAAGGAACTTATCCGTTTCTTCTAAGCTATCCAATTTCTTGTGTTATTTTTGTCACATTATATCTTATTATCTTTTATAATTCTGTTACGTCAACTGTAATGTCTCCTCTTTCATTCTGTTTAAGTCTTCTCTTTTTTCCTTCTTAGTATATAGATAAAAGTTTTTCAGTTTTGCAGATCTTTGAAAAATAACTCTTGTTTTTGTGGATTCTCTATGTTCTATACTCTATTTCATTTATTGGTACAGCTAGTCTAGTCTTATTTCCATCCTTATGCTCATTTAGGGCTCAACTGGTCCTTGGGCTGGTTGGTGGATGTGCCAAGTTAGCTTGTTGAGTTGAGATCTTTCCTCCTTTGTAATGTAGATTTGACTGCTGGCGCTCCCCTCTGGGCAGTGATGTTCTGTATGTTTTGGTATGTTCTGGTTTTGCCTCATTTATTTTCTGATTTGTTTTTTGATGTTTTCTTTAGCCAATTGGTGGTTCCAGAGTTTGTTGTTTAACATCTACGTATTTGTGAATATATACTTGCTCTTTTGATTTCTCGTTTTATCACATTGTGATCGCCAAAGATACTTGGTGTGCTAGCCATCGTCTTCTTAACCTTGTAAGGCTTGTTTTGTGACCTTCCATGTCGTGACATATGACATCCTGGAGAATGTTTCTTGTGCTGTTGGGAAAATGTGTAGTTTTCTGCTGTTGAGTGGTGTGCGGTCTGCAGATGTCTGGTCAAATTGTTCCATCACATGTAAGTCCTCTCATTCATTTTCTATCGTTGTTCTGGTCGTCATTGAAAGTGCACTTATAGTCAGAGTTATCTAAAGAAACATAACCAACCTAACAGAAAGGGAGATTTTTTTATAAAGTCAAGAGTTGTCTCATGCAATATTGGAAGCTGAGAAGTTCCATGATGTGCTCCCTGCACACAGGGGCCCAGGAAAACCAGGGATAATTTAGTAATTCAATCAGGTCATAGGAGCTGAGAACCAAGAAGCTGATGGTGTCCATTCCAGCTCGAGGGAAAGAGAAGATGAGAGGATGTGTCTCAACTCAAGTAGTGAAGCTGGGAATAAAGGGGCAAGTTTCTCCTGCCTTTTGTCTTCTTCAGACATCAGCGGATTGGGTGGGAGGATCATCCACTTTACTGAATCCACCTGTCACTGCGAATACTTCTGCTCTGATTCCTGGTCCTCGGTGCTCCGATGTGCATGTAGGTCTGCCTGCTGTAAACTGGGACAGAGAGACTGGGTTATGAAACCAAGAGTTTCATTGATTTAGATCAACACTTAAAAGATCTGAGTAGATTGACTCCTGGGGCAAAGAATAACAAGTGGGTGATGTATCTGAGAGAATTCTAAGCCTTGTCGAAAGATTCAGATTATCAGTGGCATCAGTTCAGAATACCAGAGACATGTCTTGACGATGGAACATATGGAATATCCAGGTGGGTTTTGGCTGACAAAGACTCAACATGATAAACCCAATGCCACCTAAATAAATGCAGACATGCTGTTGAAATCAAAGTCTGCTGTCTAAACACTGTGGACGATTGCGCATGTAGAGCAGTGTATCCATTTTGGGGAGTCATGTGTAATGAAGGCCTTGCAAACTGGAATATATACAGAGGGAATAAGACAGAAAAGATAAAGCCCTAAGGAACAAAGGGACAAGTTTGCTCTGGGAAGTTTGCTTTATCCTGGAAAAGGGTAGTGAAAATGTTATACTTTTGGTGTAGAAAAACTGTTAAACCTATTTTATTTCTTTATCGTTGGCTTTGGACCAGTAGGAAAGGTGAGAGGAGGTGGTGTTAGGAGATACTTCATATGACTTAATTTAATGTAAATTTGGGTTCCATTCATTCCAAGGGAAGGAAAGGGTGATTTTAAATCATGGAAATTCACTCTCCAAGAGCTGTCAAACAGAAATGCTACTTAGATGCTCTGACTGTAGATGATGGCTTTTGAGTGTTTTCATGCACCCCCGCATCAGGACTGACAGGAAAAATGCACAGTCCCAAAAAGGGAGATCCTAGGGAATCACTGATATCTCACAGCATTTCTTGGATGCTTCCACAGAGAGATGTTTCTTAGTCTTAAATTATAGCTTCCACTCACCACGTGTCATGTGTCTTAGACAACGGCACCTGTTTGCCATATGGATAATTAGTGCCTGCAAAAGGGATAAAGTCAGAACAGAGGAAAAAGTAATCCCTAAGCACAGATACTTTAACAAAAGCGCGAAATCACATGGCATAGTGAATCACCCTCTGAGGAGGCCCTTGTTAGAGTTTTGACTTACATGGTCCAGAATCATTTTGATTGATAGACATAGGAATTACCTTGGAGAGGACTTTTATTGCGAGAAAAAGAAACTCAAGATGCTTAAGAAATTCAACGTTTATTCAATTTTTTAAGACAATGGAATAGAATTAAACATCTATGGGGTCCAACAAAGGATGATCACACACTTAATAACAGGATGTGAAATTGACACATAGTGAAAAGAAATACCAGTGCTCAGCATCTTGGCATAGAGCTGCGTTAGAGTGTAGAAGATAATGGAGATAGAAAGCATATTGCTTAGTTTCACGTTATCAGGCGATCAGGAGAATCATGCATTTCTTAAAGCTGCATGGCTGTCATCTTACCAGAGGCAAGAAGTCCAGATTTCACACAGGTGAGCGCAGAATAGTTTAATCTTGCATAGCAGATGGCTTCGGGTCAGTGGCCAATAACAATTTGTAACACACCAATGATAATGTGAGGAAGCCCTCTCTCTCCTCGGAGAGCAATCTGCTCGATAAAGCTAAAACAGGCTGGTGATTTTACCGGGGGTACTGAAATTCATCCTTCCTCCCTCCCGTCTCTCTCCCTCCTTCACCCCTCACCCTCTTCCTTCTTTCTTCTCTCCCACCCTCTCTCCCCCTCTTATCTCAGGTGATCTAAGCTCTGCTCTGCTAGGTCTGGACTAGAAATAGAACAGAAGGTTCTAGGACCTTCCAGAGTTCACATTCTCGATGGAGAGAAGGGGCAAGAGCACGGGGCAGGTAAGGCAGAGCTCAAGTGGATGCCAGAATGGAGGAGATAGAGTTCGAGAAATTCTGGAAAAGGGCAGGTTGGCGGGACCAGACTAGGTCCGGAGAAGGTCCGGGAATGTTCTGGGTTATGGAGATGCCCAAGGAATATAAATTATACGGGTGATAAAGGAAAGGATTTTTAAAAAACTTTTCTATTGTTTGTTATTTCTTGGTTTACATTGCAATGTGCTTTTTAGGATGTTGTATTTGCATCCAGTCTGCATGTTTCACTCCAGACACCAGGAGAGGTTTTTCTTTGCCTGACACAGAGGCCTGTTAAGGAGACCTGATCTGGTTCCTTCTCTCTCGGACCTAATTGGCTGTGATTTTGTGTTGACACTGCCCCTCCTGGTCCCCGCCCCCCAACCCCCCCCCCCCCCCGCCCACCACACCAGGCCCCACTCACCTGGCATCGCCCTCCCTGAGGCCCTTTATCTACCTCTCAGCCTGGTTTTGGGCTCTTAAGTAGTTTTTCTTGTAAATGTAATTATAGTCAATGATCTGTGTGTAAATACAGTGGTTTTCCCTTTCCTGGGGTAGTCAACTGAATGCGAAAGAGGAAAAGAGATAAATAAAAATAAAGGAATGCACCATACATTTTAGAAAACATTCCTCTAATTGGGGCTATTTTAGACTTTCGTTCCAGATTTGCCTTAAACACAGTTCATTATAGCTAATCTCAAACACCATAAATATGATTTAGATGTACGTAAATGTTCATTTGCAATTTTATTAGCCTTTCTTTTCCTTAATAGATGGTTCCCAACGTGGTGTGCAGGGGACCCTGTAGAGTCAGTGTTCTTCAGATGCGGATGTGAAACGGAGTGTGAAGGGATGAAGAAAAAAAAAATACTTAAGTACAGACTAAACTGCACAGCTACTGGTGACTTCCTTGAAGAACCACATTTTTAATTTTCTCTGCTGGAGCCCAGAGCTGGGCCAGGCTTTGGGAGATGATCATTTCCTTCTTCGAAGAGCGGTGACTTTTATGAATTATCTGATCCCAATAACATGATAGGACAACAGCCTCTGTCACATGTATTCCTATTTGTTTACTACAGTAATAAATAAGAACCATAAATAAATGGCTCCTTAACCATATGTTCATCAAGTATATGCACCCATGAATAGATGTAGTCATGAACCAATGAATATATAAAAAATTACATTCTTCTAGGAGTTAAATTTGTATTTCAGGAGAGTCCAGTTCTTGCATGTCATCACTTAAGAACGTTCCAGTATCTGGACTTGCCATGAACACGTTCATTTGCTGGGGCTGAGCACCCGCACTGGTGGCGGCAGCTTCAGACGTGTGTTGTCTCACGGCCCCGGGGCCAGAGGCTCCCGTCAACCTGGCAGGGGCGTCTCCTTCGCAGGTGCTTCTGCCTCCCCCCTCGCTTCTGGCGCTGAGCCTGCAGTTTTCCCCTTGGTCTCTGTGGCTTTCTCTTCACCTGGACTTCTCCCCTTTGCGTTCTACCTGTGCCTGCATTTCCTGGTGTTCTGCAGACTCCATTCATGGTGGATAAAGACCCATCCCTGACTTCATTTTAACTAGTTTCGTCTGCCATCCCCCAGCTTTCACTTAAGGTCAAATTCTGAGGTACAGGGTGTGAAGACTTCAGCACGTGTCCTCTGGATGAAGTGGGGGGGAAGCGGACAGAATTCATCACATAACAAGGGGGGGTGTCAAGGAAAGGCCCCCACATAGGCATTGCCTGGATGAAGGATGAGACGAAAAAAGAAAATGAGATGCAGTGGAGACCTAGAAGGTGAATACTGGGATGGGTGTCAGGTGCAGTGCTAGTGATGACAAAACCCTCTTGTCTGGGAGAAAAATGTCTGGGGCAGCTTTGCAGACATGGTAGATTTTGAGAAAGTGTGTAGGAATTTGTCTTGTGAATATGTACCTCGAATTTAACTCATCTAAAAGAAAACAGAATTAACTAAACTCTTACCTTCTTCCAAATTCTCAAATCCCAAAATGGATCCAGTAGAATTGTGTCTTCTGTCTCTATCATGCCCACTTAGACCAGGAGTCTCGTCTCATCACACAGTCTCTGGTCGTTTTCTTGTTTCTGTTGTCACTGTCACGGCCCAGCGTCAGGCCTTCCTGGTGACGCAGGTTGATGGAAGTCTGTTGGGAGGTTCCCGAATTTACCCTCAGGCCTTTCTCATGGTCCTGGCTGTCACTCTGGGATTCACAGGCCTCCGGTCATTACTCTGAGGCCCCAGACTCTTCATTTGTCCTTATGGGCGTCACTCTGATTCAAGCTCTTCGCCCCCTGTCGGATCATTCTAGAGTCCGGCCTCCAGCGACATCTCGCACTGATAGCCAGTGGGGTTTGAAGACGCTCAGCGTCGGAATTCTTCAACCACATCCCAGTAAGAGTCGGCTTGTTTTCGTACAGGAGGGGAGCCCGCTCCACATGGATCTGCGTCTGAGGCCACTCCCAGGTCACACGCCCAGGTCACACTCCCAGGTCACACTCCCAGGTCACACTCCCAGGTCTCACGTCATGTCTCTGTCAAAGCCGTGTTGTGGTCTCTCTTTTGGAGACACCTGAAAACCTCGTCCTGAAAACCGAGGCTGTGTCCTGAAGAATGACCCACCTGCACAGGAGCTCTGAGATGGTGGGTAAATGAGAAATATGGACGAAGCGATGGAATGAAGATGGAGATGGTGGCAGAACATAGGAGAAAGATGTTAGTGGAATTTGGGTGTAACAGCTTTGTTGAAAATGTATCTTTACATAGAATTTACTTTTGAGAATATGCAGGTATCTAAAACATCAGTTCACCTCGTCTGCATTCTTTCTGGTTTCAGTTAAAATGACTGCTGTGTGATTTACAATTTTAAACATTGTAAAAAATGCAAACAGGCTGAGGAGAGACTAGAATATTCTAAAAATCAGATGGCAGCGTCCACCAAAGAAGTAATAAAACAATAAAAGTGGAAGCTAAAAATCCAAATCAAACTACTCAGCCCTGACTGGTCCACAGAGAAGCAGCGGCGGAGGGGACCTGGGGACCCAGGCGGGGGTGCAGACGTGACCCGTGGCCGTGGAATCAGTGCAGGGCAGGGTCAGCTGGGATGTGAGTGCGTGCGCGTGCCCGGGCCAGCTGCGGGGACGCTCCGGAGCGAGTGCGAGCCTGCTGGCCTGTGTGTGGGCAGCAGTGCTGGCGGCCACCCTGACGGGGAGCTGCCGGCTTTGAAGGGCCTGTCAGGTGGGCGGAAATAAGGGAAGGAATGAAACTCAGGCTGTTTGCCGACGCCGAGGACTGTCATCTCTGCTCCGCCCTTGGGCGTCTGGAGATGTCACCACGCTCTGTAGGTTCATTGTGGGTGACGGGGGTGGCCATGGTCTTGCCTGGTTCCGAGGTGCCCCTAACGAGATCGCTGGCCGCTCCGGTGCAGCATCGGCTGTGGACCCAAGGGTGCTGAGATGGGAGTGTCACCTGGGAACCGTCCAGTGTTGGGGGCCGTCCCAGGACCTGCCGGGTCTCAGCAGCCCTGCTCTCCGCCCTGACTGGAGACACAGCCTCCCTACCCCGGGGCTGACCCCGCTGAAACCCCCAGATCCACAGTCGACCCCAAGCCCGTCCTCATCTGCTGGATTCACCGCCAGACACTCACGCTGGAAGCCACCTACTCTGGAAGTCCCCGGGTCGCCCGCCCGCCTGCCTGGCGGGGTGTCTTGGAGGAAAGGGGACCGCGGGCTCCAGACCTGGGTGGCGCCTTCCATGCGGGCCTCGTGCTCACCCACATGGGGAGATTCATGGCTGTGTCTCATTGTACACGTTTTCGGAGAGAGCTTCTTGAGCAAATGATGCCAGGGTGGTTGTTATTTTCCTAAGTCTGGCAACACTCACTGCCCTTCATCTTCGTGGTTTTGATTTCTTTTGGAGCAGGGACATGAGCCAGCTGGTGTGTGTGGAATTAATCACAGATCGTTTCCCTCCAAAAAGACACGGAGATGACGGGTCTCTAATGGCTTTCGCAGCTGTTGTGGCCCGTTCGAGATTACCAGTAACTGGACAGATCCCTCTTTTCCTTGGAAGCGTGTGATGCAGTTGCTGGGATGGACAGAAGCTTTGTTCGCGATGCCACAGCTGACAACTTTTTAGACTTTGATGCCTCAGAAGCCCCCTGAGACTGTGCTGCCCCTCACTTTGCTGGTAGGACTTGAATCGCTGTAGACATTAATACAGGTGCAGGTAAATACCTTGCTAAAAATTGGTTTTGAATGAAAGCAATTTAGTTTAAAAGTCGACAGCTTCCAAGAAGGCAAAGAGTGATCTTTCTGTTTATACTGTCTCAGAGAAAGAACCATCTCCACGGTGCTAACAGAGTCCCGAAAATGTGTTGTATTCAAGGCAAGATTTTGGGGGAGATTGTTTCCTCCTCAAACTGTGATGTGCTAATGTTTGATTGCATGGAAGTAGAATCTTTCAAAAAATGCAGGCAACTCAGACAGGATCATTGCTGAGTATCTATGGCATAATATTGCTATAGGAATGCATCTTACAAATTACATTATTTAAAGTATATGCCTGAAAGGAAGCATCTTCATATCAAAAAAACTCAGCCTACATACTATTTCCAATTTCTTCCCATTTATTCTTTATTTCGCTATGTTCGAATGTAGCCTAAAGTGTCTCACTCACCAGCCCATTGAATATTCCTGTGAATAATCTATTATTTCTGCCTTCCCTTCTTAGTCATCAAATGCTGCTGATTCTCCTGTTGATAGTTGTCTCTAATGTATCACTTCCTTTCATGAAAAAGAGGTGTTGTGTCCGTGTGAAAACACAAGCTTTTTGTCAAACTCCTGGGTTAGAATAGTCTGCAGTAGGCTGATGTGGAAAAAGCCATTACAGGGTGCCATCTTGTTTTTTCAAGTCATTCCATTTGGGCAAGGTTACAATCTACTGTGAGCTTACGGGCGGTGCATTCATAGTCACGAGTTGTGAGTTCACGAGTGGTGAGTTCACCATTGTGAGTTGCTGGATCAACTCAACCTTCTATGACCAAATGGCGACTACGAACAGCTTTTGAAGACAAATTTTGAATCTACCTTCTTACAACAAGCAAACAGTCTTTTTAAATGATGTGAACTTTCAGCATTTACAGAACACATTTCTCTCTTACAGAGGCACCGAGTTTCTCTAGAAATTCAAGTTTGCAATGAGTGATAGATTAAGTGTTATGAACTTGAATTTGATAGTAAACAGTAAATGCATTTTGATAACTTTTATTTTTTGATAATATGTAATAGGTAAATGCATGCTTGGTTTCCTCAAGTTCCCTAGATCAGTAGTCTTTCAGCCTTTTAGATTTCCTTGTTATGTTGTGAACTGAGAGCTGTAGCCTGTGACTTAGAGTTTTCACTAAAGGCTGAATCAAAGAACATGGGCTCATCATGTTGGGTTTTCATACACATTCTTCAAAGAAACAGTTTAGCACAGACTCCTGTAGATGCTCAAATTCGTGTGGCAATTTGGATTACGCGTGGGGTGGCCTTTCCAGCAGCCCTGTGCTCGGTGTGTGCCATGGAAAGAATTCTGTGAAGGCCAGAGCAGTGTCATAATTTATTCCTCTGGGATTTTCCTCTTTTATTTATGGAACTTGGAATTGGTAACAGTAGGTTGTCCAAGCATCTCCTGAGACATGAGGAAATAAGAGTTCAGGACACAAGACAAGTAGGAGAAGAAAGTGATACGTGTGTAGATATGCTTTGTAAGTGGGACTGATGTTCATGGAATCAAATTCACTTAAATATTTACTGTGTCAGACAGCATTGTGTTTATACGGCATTTTAGTTTAAGTGAGGACATTGTGAATATGATGGAGGACAAAATCCCATCCCATGAGCAAACACGACAAACAGTTAACCTTTTGACCAGATGGCACAACTTGAGGCTATTTATCAAGATCTGAGGCTAGAATTTGGGACAAGAAACAGTAGGTCCAATGCCAAGAATAAGAGAAGAAATGAACATTGGAGAAGACACGGATTTATCCCGCTTGAGTAAATGCAGCAAGATTTAAAGTGAAACTTCTTGTATTAACTAGGACATATCAGTTCCCTAAACTATATCCCAGGACTGGGATGAGGAGGGACTGCGAATGAATAGGTCAGGGACAAAGATGGCTTAAGATAGTTTAGGAGATGAGGGATTCTTTCCTCCTCCCATTTTTTTTTTTTTTCATTTCATCTCTCTCTCTCTTAACAAACGGAATTTTCGTCTTTTGTCTTTCTTTGAAGAAGAATTGGACTGAAAAGACATGATCTATGCAAACCAAAAGAAGAGAAGGTGAAAGAAAAAGACAAGGCAAGGGTTTAAATCAGTCTGGGTGCCAGATCAGGAGAGATGGCTTCATTTTAATGTCTCAGTTCAAAAGAATCCTAAAACCAAAGAGAAGCACAGTGAAGTGGAGAATTGCATTTCATTTCTAAGTTACTATTTATTGAGGTAACGTTGCTTTACAAAGTAGTATTAGCACATATGTGCAGTTTCCCGTCCTCAAATAGGTGACCACACATCTGTGCCCACCATCAAGTTACCACACGTCTTCCATCATGTCTGTTGGACTCCCCACCACGTCCCCCACCCCATCCTCTTCCCCGGTCACCTCAGTTCTGTTGCTAGGGTCCAAGGGTTGGCTTTTCTTTAGTCTGTTCCTTCGCTTTGCAAACTCTTTGTAGTGCGTGTTTCCACTCCAGCCCTGGCATGATCTTGAAGAAAATACATTCGTCATGGACTATTCCTTCACACGCCCAAGTGCACAATCCGGGACTCTTGGATATCTCCACGTGAAACCTGTTTCATAGCTATGACAGTGCTCTCTTTTGGAAGCTGATAGATTTCCAGCGGGGAAGAAAACCAGCTCTGTGTTGATTTCAGATCTGCATCCCGCCGTTTAAAACTCTGGGAGAGTAGCTCCTGTTCTACCTGGAAATGCTTCTCGTGACCTTGCATGGGAATGTTAAATAAAATCAAGTGAAGCTTCAGGGAAACTTTTTTCTTTCTTCTTTTTAAAAAACTTTTTTCTTTTACTAACTTGGACAGAAGAGGAAGCTCATCAGCTTTGATCAGTCTTCCTAAGCATTGCAAACACATTCATCAGATCTTGCAGACCTTGTAGAAAGCTTCAAATACTAAAACTCTACTTCTCCACGTGGTAAAAGTGCTTTCAGTCCATTGAAAGGGCACAGCAGAGGTCATTTGAAATCATCTCAAATGTGGCTATCCTCTCTGGTGTCGAAATAAAACCAGAGCAGGGATGGTCCCTGGGAGCCAAAGGGGCTTCAAGGCAATTTCCTCGAGCTGACTTTCAGTCGTGTGGATTCTGTCTGGCAGAGCCAGTTACCTGTAAGTTTTATTTAATCGACACTGACTTGGTTCATCACCAGTGGGGCTCATTTGTAACTCTGGGGGAGAAGCAAGGCCCTCTTCTGATGGCCCTGGCCCTGGGTCCCGGGTGTCACACACCCAGGCTTCTGATGACATGGCGAAGCTGAGCATTGTCCAGGCCCACAGAGGGTGAGGCCCGTCTCCCTTGGGTGCTCTCCTGCCATCAGGGCGGAGCAGTCGCTTTATGGACCATGCCCTTGGCTTCCTCCTCCTGCCATGATCTTCTGAAATCCCAACGTTCTCCCCACCATGTTCGGCTGCCCCCACAGTGAAACTGTGTCACCTCCTGCGAAGGGTTGGTGTTTCGTGCTGGGCTGCTGTCCTTCCTGGAAAGACTCCACGTGACCTGCCCGTGTTTGTAGGTTTGCTCGGGGAGGCTGGATATCAGAACTCAGATGAGTGCTTGTGATCGGCGCACCTAACTGACATGTGGCTGCGCTGAGGGGGCTGCTCGATGCCCCCCGTCATGTGCGCGTGTGCCGCAGGCTAGTGTCCGGTAGGGGGTTATGGCTTCAGGCGCCTCCTGGAAGTGCAGAAGAGAGCCTCGCACGCGAGCCTGCTCCGTGCTGCCTTCCAGGTCACATCAGGCCAGCTGTCTCCCCGGCCTGCCCTTCCTGCGTCCGGTTATTGAAGGTGGTGGGCTCATCCCGGCAATGGGAGGCTTCTGGAGAAGGGGATCGAGTTGTGATGGAAGCCTCATCATCCCTCAGTGCCTGTGCTCGTGGGTCCCCCTCTCATCAATGCTCTTAGAGAGGTTTGGCACCCGGGGGTCATTTGTCATGGCAACGGACTCAGCAAGAAGATGGGTGACACTGATCAGAGTGGCACAGCTTGGGTGTCGTCAGAGGCCAGCAGGTCAGAGACTCCACCCTGTGTAACAATCGCTGCTCCTGCTTCTCTTGCCCGCGGGGACGGTGGAGAAGTGGAGGCTACTGCTGCCTCTCGAGCCACCAGAGCAGCAGCCACGCGTCCGTGAGGTGTCAGGACACGCCGCCCTGGGGAGCCTGCCTGGTTTCTTCAGCAAAGCAGGTGGGAGGAGGGGACCTAGGCCCTCCTGGACCTCGGCGGGGCTCTGCTTGTCCCTGGCATCCCTTAGGCTCAGGCTGACCTCAAGTGGCAGACACATCCAAAATGACGGTGGCCTCTTTAACATGTCACTCTCTTTGTGGGTGTTACATCCGCCACCTGGGACCGTCCCGGTGACCCCGGTCATCACGGACCAGGAGGCTTGCAGGTGGCTCCAGCTCCGGCGATGGTCTCCTTTCAGACTCGGGGACGGAAAGCAGGGCACGCCGCCCCCGGACGCTTCCTGAAAATTGTGTCTGTTCTCTCGGATACGCTTCGGGCAGAGTTTGGCTCGTGGTTTCACCTGGTTTCAACGAGGCCTGGCTGACCCATGTCAAGCCGGTAGTCAAGGGTTGTGCGACTCTCCAGAGCTGGGCTTCTGAAGGGCAGACCCAGCCCTTGTTGCCCACAGAGCCAGTGGCCCCGAGCCACATGCGGTGTCTTTCCAGGCTTTGCTGAGTGCTGATCCATGCTTGACTGGTTGATACCCTCTCTTCAGAACATTTGGGATAAGAATCTCTTTTTAGAGCCATCTGGCTGACAGAATAAGCTTCCTTCTGTGGCACTCAGCATGTTTGTTGGTGTGTCTTCCCGCGTGTGTATTTGTACACGTATGTGCACGTGTGCATCTGTTGACTGCAGGTATGTCATTAGACTCAGCAATTTCCAAGAGCCAAAAGGAATCCAAATCCATGTGGTAACCAGATGAGAGTCACTGTTACCGCCCTAGCCATCTCCCTCAGCCCTGCCTCAGAGTCATGAGAGCAGAAGTAATTTCACACTGAGTGTCACCTCTTTGGGACCAGTCATCACGGGATTGGAGCTCGCTGGTCGGAGCTCAGAGACTGAGCTTTGCAGGTACCACACTGGACTTTCCCAGCGGGAGGAGTTTATTAAAAGACTGAAGCCGAGGAGGAGACAAGTTTGGAAAATAACTTTTCATGAGACAGAAGACAGCCTAAAATATAAATTATATATTGTGTTTGGATCTTTGGAAGCTCTGTCTCCTGAATTCTGGAATCAGATCGGGTCTTACTCTCAGTAGTCACTGCAGAACATGTTCAGCCTCAGGCAGGTCACACGGCCTCTCTCACCTTGACTTTCTCCTCACGTGGAGATGTTCTGCGAGAGGCCTTGTGCATAATCAATATCTGGGAGGCCTGTCCGTTAACTGCTGACCAAAAACTTTGGAAGAGGACTTAAAGATGGGGAATGTGAAACTTGTCATGAGCTAGACTTTGTGACTGTCTTATTTCTGATGGTTACTTTTTGTATTGCTAGTAATTCAGTGTCTTCATAAATAATTATCAGCGTTTAAGGAAGGCAGATGTGTTTACTCTCTAACCCTTCCTTTGGCTGCTAAGGAAACTGAGGGGAGTTGAGGGGGAGATTTCCCCAAATCGATTCAACCCGAAGCTCAGCATCACACCTAAGTAGGGTGACGTGGACATTGTCGACACTCCTGGGACTGAAGTCTGGGATTTCTGCAGCAGATCTTATGTCCAGTGCACTCTGGTGGAGCAGCAGTTCGGTCCACTGCTTCCGGCCGGGCACAGCCCACACGCGTCCCAAGGACCCGGGTTTGCGTCCCAGGCTGGGGGGCACCAAGATGAACGACCAAATCGCAGTGAGTAATGTGGTCTTGCTTCCTGTCTGCCTGCTTGCCTTCATGTCCCTGGAGGAGAGCACTCATGCCCTTTCTCTTTCTCCTGCTGCAAACTCTGAGTATGGGAGATAATTTAATCATTAGGGACAGAGGACATAATAATCGTAAGGTTAGACAGAGTAAACAAATGGAAAGGGAGGTGAGAGCCTGGAAAGAGAAGCATGGAGGTGCAGTATTTGGGAAGAAACACCACTGTTACGATAGGCGAATCATTCTTGATGAGAAGTGAAAGGGATCCTTAATTTTGGCAGTGAAATGGTTACTGGTGACTTTGGCATTTGAAATTTCGCTGCGTGTGTGTGTGTGTGTGTGTGTGTGTGTGTGTGTGGGGGTGTGTGTGGGTGTGTGGGTGGGTGGTCCAAGCCAGAACCAAGTAGGCAGGAGCTCGGTCCTGGGACAGCGATCGTGACGAAACCTCAGGGAGCTCAGCTGTGAGTGGGAGAAAGTGTCAGCACCCGGGGGAGAGCAGAGGTGAACTTTTCCGGGACACCTGTCCCTGGAAAGCACGGGAGTGGTCCTGTTACGTGTTCCCTGTTGGTGCGCTTACCTCTGCCCGGCGCCGGGTGAAGCCCTTCTGGAGGGGGGCTCCGCTCGAGTCCCCTGTGTCCCTGGGGCGCCACGCGGTCTCCAGAGCTTTCTGAAATTTCCTGGCTCGTTGGTTCTCCAGGACGCGCTGTGGAATGTGCCGTCCCAGACCCCAGTTCCACACTGGGCCCTGGGCCCTGGTGTCCGGAAGAGAAGTCAACCTGAGTTCTCCGAAGAGCGGCCTCTGCGTTGCGCTGTCCTTGCTTTCGTTCTCTCGACGGGAAAGCTCACACCCACACGCGTCCTCTGCTCCTGCCTCCTCCTCGGGCTTCCCAGCCTTGAGGCACCGGTGCCCCTGCAACCTCCCCGCTCACTGCCAGGCCACACGGTACCCTGTGCCGATTGCCATTTGTCAAGGAAAAATGCTCCTGGCGTTTCCGGTTCTGTTCTCGAGTTATGAGAAATTGATGTGATTGTGTTGGACAAAGACTCCGTCTTTCTAGGAAAATTTTCCTCTTATGGTGAGTAATGGACATGCGATCCAGGCAAATAGTGTTTCGTGTCTCTTTTGCAGAAGAGTAAACTGGTGGATCAGTCTGAATTCTCACTAAGGCCACCAGGCCCACACTCCACGGGTCAAACAAGTCTGCGGGGACCCTCCCCGGCGTTTGTCATTCCTAGAGAGCTGGCTTCGTGTCCTTTGAGGGGATGAATGATGAATGACCTGTAACATACATTACACATCATGGTTTGTCCAGGAAATCAGGGCAAGGAGCTCTGAATTGATGATCTGCTTCTCTCTGGGTCAAATAACTTATGATGTGTCAAATAGTAAATGAAATGCTGTGGGTAAGGAGGAATAGTGTGTGGTTACGTGCAGATGTTTCTTATGTTGAAAAATGGGCTTATTAATGGCATGCTTATGAGGAAAGTTCTAATCGAGGATTCTGTTCCCGTATTTAATTAACTAATCTGTCCTGGAAGATCCATGAAACTCCCAACTCAGAGTGAGCGGTAATCAATTTTTGGTTTTGCTCTGTCTACAGCTAAGGATGCTTGCAAAACCTGAGCAGCCTCAGTCGAAAGGAGAGATCGATATTTTATTTTGGTTTTTGGTCTCTGGAACACTAGTGGAGGAAATGCTCACATGTTTCTTTTTGCTTTTCATTTGGTCTTACGCTTCCATACTATGCAAGGAAGTGTAGAAGAGTATGAGCTAGAAAGAGCATTGGGGCGCCCGTGTTGCTGTATGTTAATGGGTGCCTATGAAGATTATATACCGGGGTGATCACCAGAATTCTGTTCACCGGACTTCCCCACCACTGACAGAACTGTCTTTAGAAAAAGATTTTGAGAGTAATGATCGGTTTGTTATCTATAATTATAAGACACCCCTGGTGGTACGTGTTTGGAGTTGAGTCTGCATACGCTAGACTAATGAAGAACAGTCGGGAAAATGGGGGTCTCGTCTTCTCATCTGCTGCGTGGAACAGTGGGCATCACAGATGGTGGACTTTCCAAGGGGCGTGTGGTGTGAGTTCTGTTGCCTTGTTTACTAACTTTCACTGGTGGGAAAGTCAGTATTTTGTAGACCAGTTCAATGACAGTCGCTTTTGTGTAAAGTGAGAAAATTAGAAAACCTTGTCTTTTGTCTATTTGCAACAAGCCTTTCTTTTACGAAGCAGGCATTTGAAGACATCATCTGAAAGAAATGAGACTGTTGTGAGCAAGAAGCCCCTGGAAGGCTGGTGGTGTGTGGATAACTGACAGCGTCTTGCCACGACTCTTCTTAGGACTTGTCTGATTCAAAGAGCTGTTTTCAGAGGCTCAGTTCTGTTTGAGACTAGAAAATCAGAGGTCTTATTTGTACTCATTGAAGAGTGATAGTAACTTCTGTGTCGCATTATCTGACTTCTTTAGGTGCAAACTGCTGTCATTATATATAACAAAATAGTTAGAGTCTGTTTCTAAAGAGCCACGTTTAGAGGATGCAGTGAAATAGCTTAGTTGGTACGGAGAATTCAGCTTTGTCGTTTTTTTCCACAAACAAAGCTATCCTAAGACTGCAGCCTCAAAAATCAGTTAGGCGAGAAAGAGAAAGTTCTGTCTTATTTAAAAAATCATAGCAGAATTTAAATTTTCCACATGTTAAAAATTCTTAAACTTAATTTTAATTGCGTGACTCCAAATACTCAGGCAAGTGGCAGTTTGGAGACGAGGAAACGTTTCAATGAGCTGAATTTCCAGAGCCTGGATGCTTCCCCTGGACATGGCCTGAGAGTCGACTGGCCAGGAAGATGCACAGTTTCCAGTGAGCTGGCCTGGCCGCTGCTCCCCATTTAAGACCCTCCTTCCCCTTGGACGACCTTTACAAGTCAGAACTGGAGACTGGAGTACAGATGTGCATGTTCCCTACACGTGACTTAAAGATCCAGGCTGTGTGTTTGTACACGACAAGCTATAAATGATACGTGTGTAAATATGGCAAAGAAAACGGGTAGATACACAATATCCTATAAGAAATCTGTCTGGATTGTGTGCCCTAGTCACTAGGCAGTTGATTTAGTTACTAGGCTATTTTATAAGATGCTGCTTATTTTATGCTTGAAAGGCCATGTGTTCAATCTTTTCTTGCATCTTTCTTTTGAGCGTTTTACCATGAAACAATTTCGAACATACTTCAAAATAGAGATAATAGTAAATTCAGATATTCTAGTGTTTTGTTGTTTTTTTAATTTATTTTTTAAAGAATGGTACAGGCAGACATGAAGGCAATTCGGAAGGCAGATAAGAAGAAAGAGGAGGAAGAAGGAAGAAGCGTTTAGTTTAATTTGGTTGTTCATCTTGATGGTTCCCCTCAGCTTTGGGTCTCGAACCTGGGTCCTTGGGATGTGCGTGGACTGTGTCTGCAGCGCCATCCACTGGGTCCCAGGGTGCAACCAGATGCTCCAGTTTTGACAACTAGTATCTGTTTCCTAGCAAAGGAATCACTGGGGGCTGGTGACTTTCTTTAGAGTCTCAAGCAGCGTGGGTTAAGTGTGCAGATTCGTCCTCGGGATACGTCTTCGTCTTGAGGTCTAGTCTGTAAGGGTCCCCAAAGTAGCAAACACACTCTGGTTTATATAAATGTTGCTAATGATATTCCGACTAGGTATTAGAACATTTCCCATAACAGTATTAAGGCAAAACTTAATTATTTCTGGAATTCTCATAGTAATCTTGAGAAACAGTTTTATACGAGGGGAGTAAAGACATGAATCAGGAAATTGCAAACTGCATCTTCGTTTTGTCATTGATCTTTAAATAAGTCATTCTTCCATTAGAATTTTATTATTATGTAACAGTCATGATGTTTTCTTTCTAAATATGTTAACGTCAACCTGAAAATGGACGTCTACAGATAAAATACTGGCTTGTATTCCACAGAAATTAGATATTTGAGTTCATCCTAAAATACTACTTGTTTTAATAAAAACAGTTTCCTCTCTTCCTGCCTTTCTTCCTTGAAAAGAGAACAAAAAGGAGAGGAGGAAGAAACTTCTTTATTTAGTTGTTCGTTTTGGATTTTTCACCCGGGACCCGGAGCTTGAAAACCCAGGTCCTTGGGCTGTATGTGGTCCACACACCAGCGTCTCAGCCACCTGAGCCAAAGGTGTGCCCGCCGCCCCCCCAAAACATTTTTCAGTATCAAATATAACAAGCCTGTCTTTATGGAAAGTATCAAATGAATATTTGGGAAAGATAAAGGAATTCATTACTGAGTGAATAAGGAATGATTCATAAGGAAGGCTTGTTTATAGAAAGAAAATTTCGAGTTTGAAATTAAAGTTTAATTACAGTAATCTGTGCTTATGGTGATTGTAAAATGCGCGGTGCCACATTTTAGCATTTTAAGGTTATTTTACCTTTATGAAGTAAGATCTTATTTTAGCAAAATAGAACCACAGCTTCTCTTATTTGACCAAAGTAAATGTGCCAACACACTGCTGTGTTTCAGCTAATCATTTTTAACATGCACTTTGTTCAAAGAGAATGACGCCCTCCTTTGTTCTGTTCATCTTCTGTGCTGTACAGCGTAGCTTTTGTTTTTCAGCACGCGTGTGCGTTTACATGCACGTGGTACGTTACGGTTCGTGATCTGGCTTCCTCTGAGCGACTGACGATGGAGGCGACAGTGATGGCGGTGATGCTGGTGCCGGTGCCGGCGAGGGGCCTGCAGTTCCCAGCCCGCACACTCTTCTGTCTCCCGTGCGGTCTCACAGGGCTGCCGTGCTTTAGTCAGGTGACAGAGAGAGAAGACAGCATGAGACAAGTGATTCATTTCTGCACAGAAAGATGCAGGTGTATGGGAAACCACGATGCGATACTCACCTATATGCAGCTCCTACCTTCCTCAGACGGGTCCGTGCTTGGCAGAAGAAAGAATGTAGAAGGATGGTATTTAATAGCCAGAGTCCGTTTATGCTTATAAAGAGCTGTGAATGTTTTCTTTTGCTTTTTTTTTAAAGAGAAGGAATGGAGAAGAGGAAGAATTATAGGAAGGAAAGAGGGAGGGAAGGAGGGAGGAAGGCAGGAAGGTGGGAGGCGGGGAGGCAGGCTGGGAGGGAGGAGGAGGGAGGCAGGGAGGGAGG
>RJWH01007526.1:6160-39590 GCA_004363575.1 Solenodon paradoxus | reverse complement strand
CCACCAGCCAGCCCATCAAGCCTGCTCAAATCTTTGGCCTCTGTGCTGGAGGGACAAAAGTACTGTTACCGGGGGACTGGAGCAGCTGTTTCTACCCGACCCGGGCCCTTGCCCACCACTCAGTATTCCCCTGCTCCCCCATCAGGTGCTACCGCCCCACCATCCACCTCAACAGCCCCTAGCGCCCAGGGCTCCCCACAGCCCTCCGCTTCCTCTTCATCTCAGTTCTCTACCTCAGGCGGGCCCTGGGCCCGGGAGCGCAGTGCCAGCGAAGAGCCAGCCCCAGGTCCCATGCCCCCCATGCCGCCACCCCCACCCCTGCCTCTGCCTCCTACTCGCTCTGAATCTGAGGTGCTAGAAGAGATCAGTCGGGCTTGTGAGACCCTTGTGGAGCGGGTGGGCCGGAGTGCCGCAGACCCATCAGGCCCAGTGGACACGGCAGACCCCGTGGACACGGCAGACCCGGTGGACAGTGGGACTGAGCGACTGCTGCCTCCTGCCCAGGTCAAGGAGGAAAGTGGTGGGTTGGTGGCAGCGGCAGGACCAGGCAGCAGCAAGCGGAGGCAGAAGGAGCATCAGAAGGAACACCGGCGGCACAGGCGGGCCTGTAAGGACAGTGTAGGTAGGCGGCCCCGTGAGGGCAGGGCAAAGGCTAAGGCCAAGGCCCCCAAAGAAAAGAGCCGCCGTGTGCTGGGGAATCTGGACCTGCAGAGTGAAGAGATCCAGGGTCGGGAGAAAGCCCGGCCTGATCTTGGCAGTGCCTCCAAGGTCAAGCCACCTATAGCTCCGGCCCCTCTACCAGCTCCTGCACCCTCTGCCCAGCCCTCAACCCCATCTGCCCCTGTTCCTGGGAAGAAGGCTCAGGAGGAAACTCCAGGGCCTCTGGGTGTCAGCCGGGCTGACATGCTGAAGCTGCGCTCACTTAGTGAAGGGCCTCCCAAGGAGCTGAAGATCCGGCTCATCAAGGTAGAGAGTGGTGACAAAGAGACCTTTATTGCCTCTGAGGTGGAAGAGCGAAGGCTGCGAATGGCCGACCTCACCATCAGCCACTGTGCTGCCGATGTTGTGCGTGCCAGCAAGTGAGTTAGGGGTTGTCATCTACAGAGACTGCTGGCCTGACCCCTTCCCGCATGATCACGTAATAGCTCTGTCCTCTCACAGGAATGCCAAGGTGAAAGGGAAGTTTCGAGAATCCTACCTTTCCCCTGCCCAGTCTGTGAAACCGAAGATCAACACTGAGGAGAAGCTGCCCCGGGAAAAACTCAACCCACCCACACCCAGCATCTATGTATGTATACTGTCCATGCTTAGACCTGTCCCTGCAAGAGTGTCTAAGGGAGTGTTGGGGGCTGTTGGGTGTGCTCTGAACCTGGGACAGGGCTTTGGCCCCAGCCCTGTCTCCTGCTCATCCCTCAGTTGGAGAGCAAACGGGATGCCTTCTCGCCGGTGCTGCTGCAGTTCTGTACAGACCCTAGAAATCCCATCACCGTGATCCGGGGCCTGGCAGGCTCCTTGCGACTCAGTGAGTGTAAAGGGGCAGAAAGGTGTGGGAGGGCTGCAGGGATCTGGGATTTGGGGACCCTCGGAGAGCCCCCACACTTTGAAGACTCAAGACAGTAACTCTAATGAGCTCTTGCTGGTCACGTGTAGGCTGTTTCGAAGAGTGCTGAGTGGTCAGCTGGCCTTAATTTTTTTTTTTTTCCCATTTGTCTGCCCAAGTAGGACAAGTAGGAAGGAGGATCTCAGGGCCTGGTTATGGTTGCTTTTTGTTTTCTTGGTGATTTAACTATGAGACAAATACAAGAAAACACCTGAAGACAAGTGGTTTGGGGCTTTCAACCTTTTATTGTGCAAAATTTGAAGCACATACAAAAGTAGAGGAAACCATACAGAAATGTAAAAACCAGCCTTGTTTCCTTTATACGCTTCTATCCATTTCCCCTTCTGAGTTATTGGAAGCACATTCTAGGCTTACTTGGCTCACATTCTTTCAACTGGTTCTCATGATAGAGAGCACACGTTCACTGAGCACGTTAACACGCTTGCGCCAGGCGCTGTGCATATGTAGCCTCATGCACACGTGAGGACTGTGGAACCGCTGAGCTTCAGAGCAGTAGTGTGGAAAGGGCTTGGTTGGTGATTAAATAAAGACCAGATGCTGAGAGAGCCAACCCCCCACTTCAGTGGGAGTTGGGGGAGCTCACCTTATTTCCCTGGTTTGAACTCTGCCAAGCTGATGGTGCCCCTATCAGAGGCTTGGAGAGGAAGAAGGGACAGGGCGAGTTGTTTCTTACTCGCTTCCCTCTGCCTGCCCTCCCTTGCAGACTTGGGCCTCTTCTCCACCAAGACATTGGTGGAGGCTAGTGGTGAGCACACAGTGGAGGTACGCACCCAGGTGCAGCAGCCCTCTGATGAGAACTGGGATCTGACCGGCACGAGACAGATCTGGCCCTGTGAGAGCTCCCGTTCCCACACCACCATTGCCAAGTATGCTCAGTACCAAGCATCATCCTTCCAGGAGTCCCTGCAGGTGAGAGGAGAGCCTGGAGAGGCAGGGGTGTGGAGGGAGAGCTCCAGGAAGGTGCTTACTCAACCCTGCTGTCCCCGTGGCCAAGCAGGAGGAGAAGGAGAGTGAGGATGAGGAGTCAGAGGAGCCAGACAGCACCACAGGAACGCCTCCTAGGTACGGGCACTTATGCCCCTTCCCTCCACCACGCCTTCCCTTCCCAGTGCTCCTCCACCAACCTGTGCTCTTCTGCCCCGCAGCAGCACGCCAGACCCGAAGAACCACCACATCATCAAGTTTGGCACCAACATCGACCTGTCTGATGCCAAGAGGTCAGTGGGGCTGAGGCCAGCAGAGCTGGGGCTGGAGTGCAGAAGGGCCCCAAGGTGGGAGCCGAGCTCTCAATTTCATGGTGCCCTTGCTGCTGCAGGTGGAAGCCCCAGCTGCAGGAGCTGCTGAAGCTGCCCGCCTTCATGCGGGTGACATCCACAGGCAACATGCTGAGCCATGTGGGCCACACCATCCTGGGCATGAACACGGTGCAGCTGTACATGAAGGTCCCTGGCAGCCGAACACCAGGTGAGCGAGATCCTTCGCTGCTCCAGGTAGCAGAAAGTGCAGGAGCGGCTGGGCTGCTGTCGGCGTCCCGCTGCCAGCCAACGAAGGCCTGAGGACTGACGGAGGAGGAGCAGGCTTGGGTAAGGCCCGCTATGCCGTTCTCTGTCGCCCTCTGCAGGCCACCAAGAGAACAATAACTTCTGCTCAGTCAACATCAACATAGGCCCTGGTGACTGCGAGTGGTTCGCGGTCCATGAACACTATTGGGAGACCATCAGCTCCTTTTGCGACCGGTATGCGCCACCCTCTCCCCTGCTAAATGCCCACTCCCTTTCCCTGGGTTCCCCGATTTCCATCTGACCCTGTGGCCACCCCGCAGGCATGGCGTGGACTACTTGACAGGTTCCTGGTGGCCAATCCTGGATGACCTCTATGCTTCCAATATCCCTGTGTATCGCTTCGTGCAGCGCCCAGGAGACCTTGTGTGGATTAACGCGGGGACCGTGCACTGGGTGCAGGCCACTGGCTGGTGCAACAACATTGCTTGGAACGTGGGGCCTCTCACTGGTGAGAGGGTAGTTAGGCAATGGGTGGTGATTAGTCTCTGGGGGTGAGTTGGTGGGACTTAAGGGAGTCAGTGGTGAGTGGCCAGCTGTGAGGAGAGGGATAAGGCTCAAGAGGCTAGGACTGTTCGAGAATCCTGTAGTGACCCTCTCGGACTTTCAGCTTATCAGTACCAGCTGGCCCTGGAACGATACGAGTGGAATGAGGTGAAGAACGTCAAATCCATTGTGCCCATGATTCACGTGTCCTGGAACGTGGCTCGAACCGTCAAAATCAGCGACCCAGACTTGTTCAAGATGATCAAGTAAGGGCCTCACTTGGGAGGGAACCCAGGTTCTCCCAATCTAGCCCTACTCTTGTGTTTCCTGTCAAATTCTACCTCATTCTCTTAGCTACCTCTCCGCCCTTTACCATGTGCCCAGGGCAGCTGACAAAAGATCCTTCCTCTGAGCTTTCTTTTCCCGTGGGCCTAGCAGACAAAACCTACATGAAATTTCACCTTGGTCAGGGGATGTGACCTGGGGTAGTCCAGAAAGTGAGGGCTCATGCTTTGCCCAGCCTGCCCTCTGCCAGCAGCCCTGCCTCACCACCACCCTGCCCTGCTCGCACGCAGATTCTGCCTCCTGCAGTCCATGAAGCACTGCCAGGTGCAACGGGAGAGCCTGGTGCGGGCTGGGAAGAAAATCGCCTACCAGGGCCGAGTCAAAGATGAGCCGGCATACTACTGTAACGAGTGCGACGTGAGTGGGCTCGTTTTGCTCTCCGCCTCCCGCTTGGGTGGGGGGGTGCCCACAGTGACCCTTTCTCCTGATGACTGCCCCTCCTCTCTATCCCAGGTGGAGGTATTCAACATCCTGTTCGTGACGAGTGAGAACGGCAGCCGCAACACGTACCTGGTGCACTGTGAGGCCTGTGCCCGGCGCCGCAGCGCGGGCTTGCAGGGCGTGGTGGTCCTTGAGCAGTACCGCACCGAGGAGCTGGCGCAGGCGTACGACGCCTTCACGCTGGTGAGCTCGCGGGAGGGGCGGGAGCGCCGTTGGGGACTGGCTGAGGGCGCCAGGGACGGGCTGTGAGGTGGGTCGGTTCTCGACTGTCCCTGAGCCTTGCCACCCATTGCTTTCCCCGCAGGCTCCCAACAGCTCGTCGCGATGAGGCCGGACGCCCCGCCCGCCCGCTCCTCCCCGCAGGGCGCCGCGGGGCCACCAGCACATGCCTGGGCTGGACCTAGGTCCCGCCTCTGGCTGGGAAGGGGGTCGGGCCCAGCCCTTCCACCCCATTGGCAGCTCCCCTCACTTAATTTATTAAGAAAAAGATTTTTTTTTAAACAAATATGAGGAAAAAAGGAAAAAAAAAAAAAAAAAGGGAGACGGGGGAGGGGGCTGGCAGCCCCTCGCCCACCAGCGCCTCCCCTCACCGACTTTGGCCTTTCTAGCAACAGACACAAGGACCAGGCTCCGGCGGCGGGGGTCGCATACGGGTTCCCTCACGCCTGCCAGCCGCCCGCCCGGCGCAGATGCACGCGGCTCGTGTATGTACATAGACGTTATGGCAGCCGAGGTTTTTAATGAGATTCTTTCTATGGGCTTTACCCCTCCCTCAGAACCTCCTTTTTTTACTTCCAATGCTAGTTGTGATCCCTGTCCATGTCTGTTTATTCACTTGGTTATGATTTGTATTTTCTGGGTTTTTTTTTGTTTGTTTGTTTTTGTTTTTAATTTATAACAGTCCCACTCACCTCTATTTATTCATTTTTGGGAAAACCCGACCTTCCGCACCCCCCTCCCCGCAGCCATCCCGCCGGCCCCTCTCGGGACCGCCCGCCGCCGGGCTCTCCCGACGCCCCAGTGTGTGTCCGGGCTCGGCCCGTCTGTCTCCGCCCGCGGCTCCAGCCGGGTTCTCATGGTGCTCAAACCCGCTCCCCTCCCCTACGTCCTGCACTTTCTCGGACCAGGCTCCCACTCCCGACCCGACCCCAACCCCGCCTGAGGGTGAGCGGCTCCTGTACTGTAGGGGAAGAAGTGGGAACTGAAATGGTATTTTGTAAAAAATAAATAAAATTTAAAAAATTTAAAGTTTTAAAGAAAGAACTATGAGGAAAAGGAACCCCGTCCTCCTTTTCAGCCCCGGCCAATTTGAAAAACACGGACCTACCCTCGACCTGCCCGTTTTTTTCTTTTTAAGCGTGAAACAGCCCAGGGCCAGGGCCTCACTGGGGCAGGGACACCCCGGGATGCGTTTCTCTGGGGCTTTATTTTCGTTTTATCGGTTTTTTTCTCCACGCTGGGGCTGCGGAGGGGTGGGGGGGGTTTACAGTCCCGCCCCCTCGCACTGCACTGTCTCTCTGCCCTAGGGGCAGAGGGGTCTTCCCAACCCTACCCCTATTTTCGGTGATTTTTTTTGTGTGAGAATATTAATATTAAAAATAAAATCAGAAAAAGATCTGTTTTGATAACGTGCTGCTAATAGCAGGGAGAGTTCTGGGAGGAGGGTTTCAAGACCATGATTAATGGGGACTGCGCAGACCCCAAGAGGGTGAGCCCCTCCCGGAGGCGCCTGTGGAATGTCCAGAGCTCTGGTCCACTCCTCGGTCTGGGGGGTGCCTAATCCTGGAGCCGCATTCCAGGATGAGGGGCGGGGTGAGGGTGGGGGAGAGGCTGGGCCGGGGGAGGGGCAGGAAAGAGGCCTATAAGGGCCGCGGCCCAGGCGGGCGGCAACTAGGCAGGCCATGGCGGATGTCCTGGGGGTACAGCGACCGATTCCCGCCGGTGTCCCCGAGCCCCGGGATCCCCTGGACTGCTGGGCCTGCGCTGTGCTCGTCACTGCCCAGAATCTGCTGGTGGCTGCTTTCAATCTTCTCCTGCTGGCGTTGGTGCTGGGGACTATCCTGCTACCCGCTGTCACCATGCTAGGCTTCGGTTTCCTCTGCCATTCCCAGGTGAGAGCGCCCCAGAGTCTGTGTATGACTGCGAGTGTGAGGATGTGGTGTCGGTGGGGTCGTGGGTCACAAATTCTCCCTGTCCGGGCTTGTTCGGCTGGGGCCTGATGCCTCTTCTCCCACAGTTCCTGCGCTCCCAGGCACCCCCTTGCACGGCGCACCTGCGGGACCCGGGCTTCACAGCCTTGCTGGTCACCGGATTCCTGCTCCTCGTGCCGCTGCTCGTGCTTGCCCTGGCCAGCTACCGCCGTCTCTGCCTGCGTCTACGCCTGGCCGATTGCCTCGTGCCCTACAGCCGAGCCCTCTATCGGCGCCGGCGCATCCCGCAGCAGCGGCAAACCCGGGCCTCACCAGGATCTCAGGCCGTTCCCACTTCAGGAAAGGTCTGGGTCTAAGGACCCTCGTGTCAAGAGAAACCCAAGACGACTTCCCCGCTTCTCAGGCAGCCCAAGGACTTGAAGCCCCGGGGGGCCTCCCAACCTACCCACCTGCCTCCTGCCCCTGCATAAGCTGGGTCTTAGCATCCCTTTGGGGGAACAACAGCATCTGTGGACCCAATGCTGGAGAAAATCCACCACACCACCCCAAAACCCACTTTCCTCTACCCATACCTGAATCTTGAATATCTGGGCTGGTCCCTAACACAGCTTCTGACAGGACAATTGAACCTTGTGAAACTTCTTCTCCAGTGCAGCTCCTCTTATTTACAGGGAAGGGAGGTGAGGTTAGAGGGGAAGGTGTGATCACAAATAAAGAATAAACGGAATGCGCTTCTGGGAGCCTGTTAACAGAGGCAGCACAAATACTATCACCCCAGTCCTGTGCCCAGGAGCAGGAAACGTGTGTTTGGTGTGGGGGCTGGGGTGGGGACTCAAGTGTGCAGACAGGAGCATCCTTCAGCCTCTTACTGTCCTTATCGCATTTACCCATTCTTCCTGACCAGACCCCAGAGCTCTGTCCCTGGCCCCAAAATCACCTCCCCATCAATAGGGTGGAGGGGGCCTGGGCTCTGCCGCCTGCCCAGCTCCCCTTGGGGACCCAAGCCTGTTCTCTGACCCCAGCTTAAAGGAACTCAGTGTTGCCAGGCCGGGGAGGGAAACAATGGGCCTTCCGGAGCAGGATGACACCCCCTCCCGCTGCAGAAGCGTGGGAGGGAAGATGGTGGGGCCCACCCTGGGGCCCACAGCTCAGCCCGACCCCATTCCCACCCTTAAACCTTAAGGGAACCTTTGGCATCTCTGGTTGTCCAGGCTGGGGGAGGACGGTTTATAATGCTCCGACTCTGAGATAACATTCTCCCGGGGTGCTGGGTGTGCAATCCCTGGCCCAGCATCCAAGCCGCACATGCGCGCGCGCGCGCGCACACACACACACACACACACACACACACACACATACACACACACAGTCCACTTCGGTTACGGGTTTAATGAAATCTAAAGGGATGTGGATCTTAGAGATAGGGAGGTCCAACCAGACTCTCTCTTTGCACCTCAATAGAAACGATGTGGTGTCCGGGTACCATGGCCAAGCCCAGCACACGGGGTTCCCCGGCAGAGAAGGAATCTGGAAAGAAGGGTCAGAAGATCAGGGAGACAGGCCAGCACTGGTCCTGCCCCTGAGTCACGACGCCTAGCCCCAGAAAATAAGGGGTGCAGTCAGATAGTGAACGGGAAATGCCTTGCGTGAGGTTCCGCCGCATTCCCAGGCAGGTGTTCATTCCCCGGGCACTGACCCGACGACTTGAGGAACTCCTGCGCTGAGCCCAGGATGACATTGCAGTCGCGGTCAGTGCAGAGGAAGCAGCCGACCAGTGTCCGTCCATCTGTCATGCGAATGCGCATGGTCTTGTTCAGCAGCGCCTCCAGCTGCTGCCTGGCACGCGTAGTCGGCGAGTCCTCGCGCTCGGCGTCTGAGTCCTGCGCGGGGCGGGACACGCGCTCAGACCGCGACACCCAAGCTGCCGCCACCCGCCCGCGGAACCACTGCTCCCGGCAGCCCGTGGGGCGCTCACAAAGCCTAGAGGCTGCCGGGAGTCTCCCCTCTGTTCCCGCCCCCCTCACGCCACCCCGCCCCGCCTCTTGCTCCCTGACTGCTCCTCGATCCCAGAACCCGAACCCGCGCTAACCCCTGCGCTGGAGCTGCTTTGACGGCGGCTGCAACATCCATTCTCCTCTCGTAGCAGCATGGTTGATCCAGCTCCAGCCATTTGTTCCGGGGTCTCCTTCAGACCCTTCAACTTCTAAAAACCTCTCGGGTTGGGTGGCCTGAGATCTCGCGAGCGCTCCGACCTCTTTACTTTCGCTGTATACCTCTAGTACTGCAGGACTCCCCCACAACTGCAGAGGTCTCGCGAGTTTCTCCTCCAGTGCTCGGTTCACTGAGGCCTAGTAAGCCGGATGTCAAGATATCGCGAGAAGTTTTACCTCTAGCGTCTCACACCGCTGGGATTAAGCGAGAATGTCTTTCTCATAATCACATCTCTCCCCTTGCTTTTCTGCTTCGTGAGTGTCTGCCCCAAATGTCACCTGTAGACTAGGCCACTTAAAATCAAATGGGTTCATTTTCCCCAGGGAACTTCAGAGGACACTCAAGTACTTGAATAGAGGAATCAGACTACGTTTCCCGTGAGTGCGCGCAGCTCACGCCCCTCCTCGTGCAAGGTTTGGTATCAGTGGACGGTGGCCGGAAAAGGACAATGGTTTCCATGTCAGCGGATAAACGCGCTTGCCCTAGCTCCTGAGCCGCAGTGAAAGGTGCTAGTGAGTGCGTACTGACGAGAGGAAGCCAACTAAGGGAGCGGGTGGTTAAGGGAGCAAGAACTATGACGCGCCGGGGCCTAGTGGAAGGACCAGACTTTGAGGATTTCCAGCGTCGCTATTTCACTCCGGCCGAGGTGGCCGAACACAACCAGCCGGAAGACCTCTGGGTGTCTTACCTGGGATACGTGTACGACTTAACGCCGTTGACACAAGCGTACAAGGGTAAGGGCCACACGTTGTGCAAGGGTCGCAGTGTGTGCTGGGGGAGCGGGGTGGCGGTGTGTGGCGGTGTCTGCTTCTTTGACCAACTCGTTTTGACAGCGCCTGCTCCTTCCCAGGAGACCTGCTGCTGAAACCCATCGTGGAAGTTGCGGGAGAGGACATCAGCCACTGGTTTGACCCGAAGACCAGAGACGTGAGTTCTGATGGAACGTGGGGCTGGCGGCTAGGAGCACTACAGAGCTGGCTTGCGGGGGGTGGGGGGAAAGTTGGGGCTAGCTAGAGCCCCACATTGTGACTGCCTCCTCCCCCATGTTTTAAAGATCCGCAAGCACATAGATCCGCTGACGGGTACCCAGAGATACCGCACCCCTCGGGGCCGCTTTCTGCACATCCCACCTCAGTTGCCCCGTTCGGACTGGGCTAATGATTTCGGGAAGCCATGGTGGCAGGGGGCTCATTATGAGGTGGGGCAGCTGTCCTCCAAGACCCGGGACATCCGCATCATTAACACGCTCACGTCCCAAGAGCACACATTGGAGGTGAGAACTGGTGCCCAGGGGCAGGTTATAGGAAACTGAGAATCCCAGTAAATCCTTAACCAGATTTTCAGGTCATCAGCTCTTTCTACAATTGGAAGCTGTATTTTCTGCCCTCTAAGGGACATCCAAAGAAATAGACCACCCAGGTCCAGGGCTGGATACTGGAGGAGTGGCTGGGCATAACCTATTCCTTCACAAACCCAGGGCAACAATTCATGCATCTTAGTAATGTGATCCTTGGAAGCTGTTTGAGACAGCAATTGTATCTGGCCTCTTACTGGTCTGCTTTTGGTGAGGAGACATTGGCTTTGACCCTTTAGGGACATGTGTTTGTTAGAAGAAGTTGCCATGAAAGACTTTGGGACCATTCATTGCATACCGTAGTTCCAACTTCATTTCTGGGACTGTGGAGTGTCTGAAGTTGCTATCTGCTAAGGGAAGCACTCTGACCGGTACTATCATTTTGGGGGCTCCTGGTCTTTAGGGTGGAAGAGTGTGTGTGTGTGTGTGTGTGTGTGTGTGTGTGTGTGTGTGTGTGTGTGTGTGTGTTTACAAATTCTGAGGATGAGGTGCTTCCATGTTCTCCAGGTGGGGGCCCTGGAATCAATGTGGGAAATCCTACACCGCTATCTCCCCTATAATGCACATGCTGCCAGCTACACATGGAAGTATGAAGGGAAGAAACTGAACATGGATTATACCCTAGAAGAGAATGGGATCCGGGATGAAGAGGAAGAATTTGACTATCTCAATATGGATGGTACAATTTACACACCTGCAATACTGCTTTACTTCAATGATGATCTCACAGAGTTATAGAAAAGGAGAGCTATGTTCATGTAGACTCAGAACAATTTTGAGTTTGGCTGTTTTCTGGGCCCTGTAGAAAAAATGTGGGGAAATGGGGGCAGGGGGAGGAAGGCTGTGTATATGTGTGTGTACCCTTGTCTAGACCTAGACTGTCAATCCAGGAACTATCCCGTGGTTTTCTGAAGGCCCTACTCCACAGCTCCATTATAATTACTCTAAGTTATAATGCTAGAAGAATTAGAAGATGAAGTATCTTGAATTAGGGAGGTATAGAAGAGGATATTCAGGTAGAGCTCGGGCAAAATTTTTTGATAGTAAGAGAAACAGAAGTCCTACAAAGAATGAGGATAGAAGAATTTTTTCGTATGTCCCTGGAAATGAGATGGCCTGCAGGCAGACTGGATTTACAGAGACAGGGATAGGAAATGTCTGTCACTGGCCATAGAAAATTGACTATTCTCCCTTCTGGACAGTATTTGGCAGCTGAAACCCAAGGAAAAAAAAAAAGAAGTGAATGGTTTACTGGGCAGTTCATGCTAGATATTATCCTGTGTGCTTTGTATATCCTATACAACTAACCCCATAAGATGAATACCATTACCACTCTTTTACAGACGAGTCTTGAAGTTTATCAAGATTTAATAGCACAGAGACAGACTCATCAGTAATCAGGATTCAAACCCAAGTCTGTCCAATTCCAAGGTCTTCTCAACATATAAGGACTATCACGGTGTTTAATCTCATGCTAAATTTGTAACCACTGCTCTTTAGACCAGATGTCTGGGATGTGGTTTTTTTCCTAGGTTTGTTACACAGTGGAAACCCATAGACCTATAGTGTAGTCAGCTCTTCTTTCTGAAGGCATTGTCTTTGGAAGGGAATAGAGTTCTGTGGTGGAAGAGAAGAGGCAGGGAAGGATTAGTGTTAGCTGAGCAACAGCTGCTGATTAATAGCTAATAATAACTTCCTGATTAATCCCTGGGCATTTGTTGACTCCAGGAAAGACGAGAGTGAGGAAAGTTCTTAGGATTGTGACACTTGGATGGGGGATGAAAAGGAGGCATGTAGTCAGCATATTCACAATAGGCATATACCTTTTAGGGAAGGTAAGGAAGACAGTGTTGACTTTGCATGATGATGACTCTCAAAGAGGGATCTTGACAAGGTTAATGTAAAGATAGGAGCTCTAAGTAAGTCAGAAAACTTTTGGCAACCAATTGAGAACCACCATGCAGAGCAAAGCTCAGATTTGTTCCCCTTTAACCTGAACAGGAGAGGTTATGAGAATAGGTGAAACTCCTAACAGCAGCAGACAAGAAAGAATCAGGGAAAGGTGAGGACATCTTCCTAGCAGGGGGTACGAGAGCCCAATGCAGGGGCAAGTAGCCTTTGTGAGACACTGGGTGGGCTGCACAGGAGTTTTCTGAGGGGCTGGCTATGAAAAGCATGAACAAAAGTAGAGACATCTGTATTGGCTTCAAGAGTACCTGAATTCACTTTGAGATAGAGGACTTCCATGTAATGCAAAAGTTCATGAATTATCTGAATCATTTTGATGTTTAATCAATACTGCAGTTGTTTCATGTGTATCTCATTTGCTCAATTAAGCCCTAAACGATTTGAGAGCCAAAGCTATGTGTTGCTCTAGACCCAGCCTCAGGGCCTGTGTCTATGGGATTGGCCCAAACCTGTCCCTCTTCCAGAGTCTACTTTAGTACCTCTTGCCAGAAACACACCCCTCTCCTCACATACCCGGTTACTGTCTTAAGTAGCTTCTGTCTCCTAATATCTCTGGAATCCATCTTTTCCTTATGCTATCATCTCCCCTTATCTAGACTTCTATGGAAACTTCCTAACCAGTTCTTCTATTTCCACTGTTGTCTACACACTACAGTCTTAATGTGTCTGAAAAACAAATCAAAACATTAAACTTTCCTTGTCAGATTATTCGGTGATTTCCAGATGTTTTTGGAATAAAGTACTAAATTCAACAACCTTGCATAAATCAGCCTCTGCCTACCTTGCATATTCCTTTTGGTTCCCTATGTTCCAGCCACAATGGCTGACTTAATTCATTAAATGTTTTCTTGCCTCAGAGCCCCAGACTCTCTGCTTGCTACACTTTTCCTTTTATTTTTCACCTCATTAGCCTGAATACTGCTTCCTCAGAGAGACCTTTTCTTATTTCTCTTTGTAAACCAAGACTTTCAGTTAACTCTTCTCTTAACACATGTATATTTCAGAGTACTTATTATAATTGTAATTTTAAAAGGATGAGTATAATCGGCTGGTTGACTGCTAAACTGTAAGCTCATGAGGGCAGAGATCATGTCTGTCTTGTTCATTGCCATATTCCCACTGCTGGGGGCACATACTTGCTTCTTAATAAATTTTGATTGAATGAATTTAAATGTTAAGTGAATTCACATCAATAGCAACTAGTGAATGGGATTTTATGTCCTACGAAGCAATGTGGGACCAAGAAATAGGACATCTGGGTCCTGTGCTATCATCTCTATCCACAGGTTTCTTCTTTACTTGCCCATAAAACTACTCCATAGAGGTTCCTCCTCTCAACTGTTTTTAGGGCAATTTACTTGTCATTGACCCATATGGCCACCAGGTGGCTGTAATCACCCAACAGTCAGGGAGAGGGGACCTGAAGAGGGAAAACACTTCCAAATTCTAAAAAGGTTAAGATTAAAGATGGTCCTTTGAAATATAGGTGGAATACAAAGGATTACAGATAAAGGGAAAAACATAAGACTATTGTTCTGTTTGCAGCAGACTTAGTCCTGTTTTTAATTTTTTCCACAATAACACGCTAGCATAAGAAGTGTAGTTTGAAAGTAAAACTCATAGGCTATGACAAGGTGTGTGTGGAGCCTTTGATTAACAGGTGTGGGTGTGTGGGGTGAGACAGCTGTGGAAGGAATAAAGACCACAATTCTTTAAGATAACAAAGTGTATCCTTTTATTCACACTTACATTTGTATAAAGCTTACCTCTAGGCACTACCTTTTTTTTTTTTTAATAAATAATAAAACACCGTATTTTTTTCATAACTTCCATAGTCAATTGATTTTCAGGGAATACTTTATAAATTTTTTTTTTATGAACTCTTATATTGTAACCAACTGCATTTACAATTTAAAATCAATGTCATCTGATATTTTATTGTCAATTACTTAAAGTGAAATTATATATGTTCATTCTTTCATCAATAATGAGTTATACTTCTTTGTTGAATCAAATGATAGTTTTTGAAATCCAGAAGAATGAGTCCCCCAACATTTTTTGCCATTCAAAATACAATAGCTGCAGACCTAATAGTCACACTTCTAAATGTAATCTGCATTGGTAACCTTTTTCTGTAATTTTCATAAATCTAAACAATGAACAAAACAATAAATTAAGACTTGATTTGTAGAATTAGCAATCTGTCAGTTTCCATGTAGGCACTACCTTTTTCACTAACTATCCAAGACTAGATATTTCCATGAGGTATTATGTAAAGAACAGCTTGGCCTAAAACCTAGAAAGTAAAATGGGTATAGGGTCCAAATCCTCTTGTGATGATGACTTTCATTTTGGAAAGAGATGGGAGACAGGCTGAAGTATTGAAAGGAAAGCAGCTTGTCCTAAATCTGTACAGCTGCTTCAAAGAACTCAAATGACAGATATTTCCCATAGGCCTAACTCCCTATGTATACACATCACTGGGGGTCCTATGGAGGATCATGTTCCCTGTGGGAAGCTTGCCCTGCTCAATGAGATAAAACATGAAAAAGTAAACGAAAGCAGCACGTGATAAAAGACAACATTATGGTATAGAAAAGTACCCACCCTCATGGTAAATCACAGGTGAATTCTCAACCTGGACCTTCAGAAATTGTTTCTAAATGCTGTATGTATGTGTGTATGTGTGAAGATGTATATTATTTTGGAGAAACTTGCTGTAAATTCCATCAGTCTTCAAATGGTCCAATAATATCCCCCTCATCCAGATAATTTAAAGGTCCTCAAAGGTAAAAAAATATCATACCCCTGGGACAAAACTCATCATCAAGGATGTCTTCAGAGATCCTACTGTTAAATGCAGACCCCACAAGAGGACAAGGTCAAGGTCAAGGAGAGGTACAAGACCAAAAAGAATAAATGCCCTGAAGGAGCAGCATCTAGGCCCCAGCCTCCTATGTGCAGTTCACATACATCTCAAGGACCCAGGTTCATGGCCTGGGGCTAGAGAGAACAACCAAGATGAAAAACTAAATAAAAATAAAAAATAATAATCTTCCTTCTTTCTCTTCCTGCCTACACCTTTCCTTAAAACAAACAAATGGTTCTCCAAGAAGATGCAATTTTAGATGTTCTAAAGTCAATAAAAATACATACCCCACCCCCCACCCAAAGTAAAATATCAAAAGTGACAATATAATGTGGTTCCAGGATTCCTGGCACCTGTCACAATGGCCTAACTCAACCTGTTAACACTTGTGTTCCCAAGGCAGAAATCCCTGAAGTTTTATCCCTTAACCACTAAGTTTATAACTAATCTGAAACCTTTTAATACTGTCCCAAATTTTGTTTTGGATCTTAGAGGTGAGTGAGGGACATATCATTTGGAGTTGGGACCACAATACCTAGTCATGACACATCAGGATAAGGTTAATGTAACTGATCTCCATAGCTGAGTTTAGGTAAATGACATAGATACATTGATATTGGGAGAACAGCCACTTTATGATGGATCAGCAAAGGCACATGGAAATCTAGTTTCAGAGAAAGCAGACAGAATTTTAAAACTAAATGCTCTTGGAAGTCAAAAATAAGGAATACAAGATACAAAGAGATACGTAGCCCAAGTACTGGGTTTTTCAGGCAGATGGGAAACACAAGAAGTAAACTGGTAAATGAATAAGTGAGACCACTAGAGCAGTCAAGAGCAAAGAAGACTGAGATGTACAAAATGGAAGAGCGATTACTACGATCTTAGTAACTCTTAGTGGGAGCTGCTTGGCTCCTACTCTTTGTGGACTTAATATTTAGTGGAAACTTGGACATCTAGCTATAATCATTTACCTTAATAATCTGTATCGCCAGCACCCCTATACTCACTGATACAGCATGGCAGGGACATGTTAATTTCAGGAATGAGTTGTACATGCAACCCCAACTATTTGAAATATCTGAACACAGAAGCCAAATAGATTCAGATAATGTGGTATCTCTTGCCACTTGCCCGCTCTCACCATTTGTGGAGTTGGTCTGGTGAGTGTCATTTGTGCTGATAAATTCTTCCAATCCTCCTAGGATTGAGGAAATACATAGATCTGCCCTTAATGAATCTTAGGCAGTATATATTACTCCACCACAGTGTGCACAGATTCCAGTATTGTGTCAGCTGAGGATGTATTTGGCGGCTCTCTTTTTTTTTTTAAGGAAAGGTACAGGCAGGAATGAAGGCAAGCAGGTAGGCACACAGGAGGAGAAAGCACTTTATTATTATTTTTTAGTTGTTTACATTAGTTGTTCCTCCTGGGACCTGAGACTCAAGCCCAGACCCTCGGAATGTATGTGGACTGTGCTCCTTTGAAGGAGGCTGATTTAACTGCTATCCACCAGGATGCACCTGGCTGTTCTACTTTTAAAGCAGTAACAAGGCCAGAGAAGCATGACTGCTGGGGTTTAACTACAAAGGGTTATTTTTTCCTCACATAACAAAGAGATTTTGTTATCTACTAAATAGGTCATTAATGTGTCAGGTAGCTCCCATTTCCCCATTTTTATCCTTATGTTGATTATCTTTTTGGCTACTTTACTTTCAGCCTTTATTGTGGGCAGGAAGGAGGAAAAGGAGAATGAAGGGCAATGACTATATCAAAGCAAAATATTTTTCCAGATATCTTTGAACTTTGACTACAACTCATTGATAGGAAAAGCATTACACAATGACACTTCACTGCAAGGAAGTCTGGGATAGTGAGTATTTTATATTAATAGTCACAACAAAAGCAGGGTCCACTACAATGGAAAGAGAGAATAGATACTGGGTAGAGTCTAGTGGCATCTTCCAGAAGTAGTGTGAAAGTACTATTCATTCATTCATTAACAACAAAAAAAAATTATTAATCACTTTGTACCAGACACTGTTCCTGGTACAGAAGGGAATGAGATAGGCAAGTTTCCTGCTTTATGGACTTATACTCTGTTAGGATGAACAAAGAAAGAGTTTAAGATAGTACTAAAAGCTATATATTTTATGTGTGTGTGTGTTACTATAATGACAAAGAAATGGAATCAAGTAAGAAGAGTGATGGGTGAATGATCAGAGACTTGCCTGAGATGATCATAAAGACTGATCTATATTACTTGCAGAGCTGTATTTACCTGCATTAGTCACTTAATTCTCACAATAAACTTAAGTAGTGCTTTTATTTTTATTTACATTGAAGGTAAATGAAGCACAGAAGTTATCTGTCAAAGACCATATACCTACTAAGTAATAGAGATGAACTCTGAACCAAGACAGTCACAGGCCACCTACATGACCCTGCATGATAAACAAAGGATTCTGTTCCAATGCCTATTATTGCTTAACAAACCATCCTAAGACTTAAGTGGCTTAAAATGGCCATCGTCATTTATTTTGCTAATGAATCTGTCATTGGGCAGGGTTCAGTGGGGACAGTTCATTTCCACTCGAATAGGTGCCAACTGGGTGGATCACTGGGAGCTAGAGGATTTACTTTATAGCTCACTCATGCCTGGCAAGATATGCTAGCTACTGGTTCTTCTCCATGTGGGCCTCCACACAGGGCAGTTTGGTCTTCCTCACAGCAAGTGGTTAGGCTCTAAAAGCAAGAATCCCAAGAGAACCAGGAAGAAGCTGAATCACCTTTTGTGACTTAGCCTCAAATCCAAGGGGTGGGAACTAGACCTCACTTTGTAGTGGGAAGGAGCATGTTGGAGGTGAAATACTGTGATCATTTTGAAAAATGTATTTATCACAGATGCACTAGAGGCAAAAAGAAGCATATCTGATTTGAGTTTTGGCTGTGGTGGGTGGTGGTCTTTGAAGGGTGTGTGTGTGTGTGTGTGCATGTGTGTTGCTGATACTTGAGCTGCGTCTTTCCTGAAAAGCTAAGTTGGAATCCTGGCCTCACCATCCGTTTAGTCAATTCATTAACGTAGTATCGAGCACCTACTATGTGTCAAGCACAATGCTGGTTCTTTTCAAATAACACAATTTCTGCTCCCAGGGAATTTACAATTTAGTGGGAGATGCAGAGAAGTTTGTGGGCCTCTAAACTCATTATCCTGCTCCCATGCATAAACAGTAGTCAGGGGAAGCTTTTAGAGTTCTCCTGCTTAAAATCTTCAAAGACTTTCTACTCCTCTTAAGAGGAAGTAGAACACAATTATCATCTACAAGGCCCTGCATAATTTGGCTCTTTCAGGTTCCTTGGCTTCCATATTGACCTTTCAGTTTCTGAAACTTCCCTAAACTCCTTTCTGTCAGGGCCTTCTTACGCTATTCCTCTCACGGAACACTCCACCCTCCACTCATCATTTGGCTAATTATATTGAAGCAAACATATTTTCCTCTTAAAATATTTGCCACTTATAGAGTCTCTGTTTAAATGTTACTTTCTCCGAGAAGTCTTCCCTGATCCTTTCAATTATGCCAAATCTTCTGTTCTCAAGGTGCCCTGAAACATCATTATTACAATTAAAATATTCAGTGGAATTGTTTAATGTCCATCTTCCTCCTTTCTTAAGAGTACAAAAACTCCAGTGTTGTATAAATCAGGAGAAAGCAAAGAAATGGGGACAACTATTGGCAGCAAGAGTAACTAAAGTCAGCCCTTTGCTCCTTCAACTGAAGGTGCTATTTCTCAGTCAGGTCGTGAATCCTCTTGCTTTCCAATCATCTTAAGTAAACCTATCTGATGTGAAAATAGCTAATACTAAACTTGATTAGAGAAATAGTTACCAGTCAAGTGCATTCCAGTTAGTACTTTATGTAAATTAACTCAGTCCTCACAACAACCTGTGAGGTACGCATTAACATCCTATTTTAAAGATCAGAAACTGAGACTTAAGGAATATGTGGTTCACGCAGGGTCACTGTTATTTAGTGACAGAATTTTGATTCTAGATGCCACCTGACTCCAAAGCTCAATGCTTTCTCTAATGGAAGAGTGGATAACTTTTTTCATTTGGCTCTAGAATACACGTTAGGAGTACAGTTTTGGAATAAAGAATCCTTTAAAGTTTAGTTGACTTTCTGGTGCATCCTGGTGGCTTAGGGTATAAGTCCACCTGTGGTAGTTCACATACATCCCAAGGATCTGAGTTCAAGACCTGGGTTGGGGGCAGGGTGTGGGAACAACCAAGATGAACACTAAATAAAAATAAATAAATCTTCCTCTTCTCTTCCTGCCTGCCTGCTTACTTGCCTTCATTACTGCCTATACCTCTCCTTTAACAAAAATTAGTTGAATTTAATTTACAAATGTATAATTTAGTCTGACATAATGGTTCTCTTTGTCTAGAGAGTTAGATGGGGAAGAGCAAGCAAAAGGGTAGAAGGAAGTCAACCTGGGATTTGCACTTACCATGATAAATCTATGACTTGAAAGACAGTTAATGAGTCATGAAAGGTGTCAGGGCAATTCTGCTGAAACAACTTGGGGTTCACATTAGATGAAAAACAAGGTATTTCTTGCTGGGAAGTTAACATAAAATTATTATATTGTTAAAAAAGCAATGTCAAAAGGGAAAAATGTTTGTCTTTTGCCATTTTGTATAGGATTATTATATTCAGCTTCATTACAGTGGTCAAAGCAAGGCTAAAAGAAACTGGAAAAAGATAAAAGATATGGGACTTATATTTGCGTTGTCTTCTGAAGGTATCCCCTTTACTCAATGAAGAACAAGGGAAAGAATTTAGCCAAGAGGCAGAAATAGATGTGAGATCACAGAATAAAATAAATGATAAATAAAAATAAATAAATCTTCCTCTTCTCTTCTGCCAGCAGAAGCCAAGCAAAAGAAGGACAGGTGATATAGTTAAGAACACAGAAATACCCTCTGAATTTAATAACCAGGAGGTTGTTATTTGGTGAAAGCAGTTTCAGGAGAGTGGCAGGACAATGGGTTAGAAAATGAATAGGTAAGCAGAGAATGTAGAAAATTCTTTCAAGAAGCATGGCTGTGAATGGGCAGAGTGGGGGTAGGGTGGCTGTTAAAGAGTTCCAGATTAAATCTTTTAAAGATAGGGAGAGTTCAGCCATTTAAATGTGGCTGGGAAGGAGCATAGAGAATGGGAGTTAAAGGAGAATTAGGGAATTACTGTTAACCATGATGCCTGATAAGGTAGCAGGGCTTCCAGCCACAGCCCGTCAGGATTAGCTTCAGTCAGTATAGAAATGAGGGAGGAAAGGATAAACATGGTTGCCATTAAATATGTAGGTTTAAAGTATTTCATGGCATTCTCATCTGATTATCTTTTGGAAATACTGAAGTGTAGAGTGGAGGTTTGAGGAATTTTCATACCTTCCTTCGAAGGTATGAAAAAATTACCATGCAGTACTGAGAGGGAGCAGACAAAGGATTTCTGAAAAGGGACACTGGTCTTGGGGTTTTCTTCAGCAATGCTTTGCATCCTTGGTATAAATAGACAATAGATCCAAGGTTAGGAGTTTGAAGGAGGAAAATAAGGAGAGGAGAAGACACAGAGACTCTGGCAGAAGAGTGGTTGAAATGTGACCATTAAATTAAAGTTGTATTGAACAACAAGGGAAGGAGGTGGACACAGGGTGGTATGGATCAGGAGAAAATGGAAATAGTTAAGGGGTTAGTTAGTGTTCTTGGGTCCAAGGAGGAGGAGTTACAAGGATAGAAACTTACAGCTTAAGTAGGGTGCTTGAATTAACATTTCAGAAGAGTTAAGTCCATAAGTGGGAGACTGAAGTAGAATGAATGGAAAGGTCTGTTTAGGAAGTCCATGGCAGGACTGAGCTAGGTGTCAGTCTTCACTGATTGAGGGGATGATAAGGAAGTAAGGAGATGACAGTGAGGGAAAGAGGTGGAGGGGTATACAGCCAGAATGCAGAAGCCTTAAGGAAACAGGGACTTTCAACACCGACGAGGGAATCTAGAAGGAGCCCTGGAGATAAGAATTACGTTCACTCATGTATGTGGGTATGTGGTCTGTTTCCACATTATTTTAAACTTTTTGGAACTACTAAACTTTATGACTAAATGATACTCTCCTATTCTCTCTCATATATATGTTTTGTTTTTTTTTTTTAAAGGAAAGGTATAGGTAGGAATGAAGGTGAGTAGGTAGGCAGGCTTCTACCTCTCTAGAAGCAGCATTTTATTGTATCTTTATTTAGTTGTTCACATTGGTTGTTAGCCCCACCCCCACCCCCACCAAAACTGAGAACCTAGGTCCTTGGAATATATTTTAACCACACTTGTCCAGAGGCAGCTGACCTAATCGCTACTCCACCTGGGTGCACCAAAATTCAGTTTTAGTACATTCCAGGACTGTGCTACTGACACTACTATCTGTTCTTTTTTTTAAAGGAAAGACACAGGCAGGAATGAAAGCAATTAGGCAAACAGGCAGGCAGGGAGAGAAAGAAACATTTTTATTTAGCTGTTCATCTTGGTTGTTTCTCCTGTCCCTGGGACCCAAACCCAGGTCCTTGGGATGTAAGTGGACCTAACTGCCACTCCACAAGGGCACACCAATATGAGACATTCCATACTCATTAGTAATCATTATCCTTTTTCCTCTCCCCCATCCTTGATAAACCACTAATCTATTTTCTCTCTGAATGTATCTATTCTAGACATTTTATATAAATGGAATTATACAATATATGGCCTTCCGTGTTGTTTTGCACTTAGCATAATGTTTTCAAGATTCATCCATTAGCATCCTTATCAAGTTTCATCACGTTGTAATATACACCAATACCTCATTCCTTTCTATGACTTTCCATCGTATGGAAATACTGTATTTTGTCTATCCATTAACTTATTTAACTTTTTGAGGCACTCTCAACTGGTATTCTTGACTTCCACAGAGCATCTAGCTTCAATGACCATGCCTTCCTTTTGGAAGTTGCTTTCTTGCTCTAGCATAGTCACTAGCTGGTGAGTCACAACCACTACGACTCTCACAACTTCTGTTATTCCCTTTGGCTTCTGTTCTATACCCTCCATTCTTCAAAGTTCCTCCAAGGGTCTGGCTTCTACTCTCCACTTGATATTCTAACAATTTTTACTCTTTAAAGAGGTACCAATACCTACTATAAATGTCTAACATGAGCTTACCACTCTAGTTAGATGAAGTCTAGTTTCTTTGTGTGTGTGTGTTTTTAAGGGACAGGAGAAAGAAGCACTTTTATTTCTGTTGGTCATTTCCCCACTTACACCAAGAAATCTTTTGGCTTTATATTGTCCATGCCCCAGCTACTGGATTAGTACCTGAGCCACCAGGACACATTCATAAATTACTTATTAAATACCCTCTTGGTGCACCCTGGTGTAGCAGAAGTTAGGTCAGTCATCTCCAAAGGGTACAGGTCACATACCCAAGGGTTCAAGTCCTGGGTCTGGGGGGAAAACAACTAATGTGATCTAAAATGGAAATAAAATACTTCTTCCTCCTCTCTTCTTGTCTCCCTACTAGCCTTTATTCCTGCCTCACCTTTCCTTTAAAAATAAATATCCTCTTACTCAACCTAGACCGCTCGTCTTCTTTTCTGTTATATAAATCCTAGTTATCTTTTAGGACCTTCTTCAAATACAACTATTATGGAAGTTCTTCACTAGCCCCTCTCTTCTTCCAAGATCTCTTTTGAACTCTCAAATTTTAGAGCCCATAGCAATCATCACTGCCAAATATTAAGTAATTTTTTTGTGTATGTTTATGTCAGATCTCAAAAGTGTCTCTCCTCCCTCTACCTAACCAATTCCTTGGGTCACTAAAAAATTTTAAAATTTCTTTAAAAGATGCACAATGAAAAAATAAATCACCCTTCCTGGTGGTAACTACTACAATTTTTTGTAGAGTCTTCCAAAATGTTAGATGGATAGTGACTTTTTTTTTTTTTTTTGCTTTCATCAGTTGTGCTAGATTATATTTGCTTTTCTATACCTTCCCAGTCTCTCTAATATTTTTAACAGTGGGAAAAAAAATATTAGAATTAGCCAGCTGGACTCAGTTGAGATGATCCCAAATTTGTTGGCAACATCCAAAGCATCATAGTCAGGAGCCAAACATGCTGTCTTTTCTTCATCAGTTATCATCAGGGTGTTGACTTTGGCCATGTCAATATCACAGACTAGTGCGTGTGTGTCTTTACATCCACAGTGAACACAACTGTGTTGTTGTCTTCTATCTTCATGGCTAACTCGGTGGTCGGGGGGAACTTAATGATGGTATAGTAGTCAAGCTTGTTTCTCCTGGGGTTGCTCTTTGGAGGATATTTGGGCTGCCTTCAGAGCTGCAGTGTCTCGGACCATCAGTATGTAGGTGACATGCGGATTTTTTTTTGTTGTTTTTTTTCAAGAGAGGAGGAAGCAGCATATTATTTCCATTTTAGTCTTTCCCATTGATTGTTTTCCCCCCAGACCTGAAATCTGAACCCAGGGGTATGTGGCCTTCATCCTTCAGATGTGCTTAACTGTAGCTCCACCAGTGTGCGCCAGGATCTTTTATTTTGTGACTATGGACACCTTTCAGTCCAGTTCTCATGGCTTTTAAAGCTTTTGCTTTGGCTTTAGCCTTCAGAGATGCAGGAGCTTCCTTTGCTTTTGGTGCCATCATCATGAAAAGGCTCCTCGAACATTTTAATTAGTTTTTACACAGAATCTCATTTACGTTTTCAAAAGTCTAATTACCTGACCTCCATTTGCTATACTTTGCTTATGTTTTTCTCTTCAAAAAACTGGTGAGAAATCATTTTAGAGAAATCATACTATTTTTGTCCATTGGCTTCATTTATTAATGTGATCAATAATGCTACTACAGTTTGTTTACACAATAAATGAGTATTTTCTCATTGTGAAAATTCAGGGTTATTAGTAAAGTTAAATATTCACTTTGATTATTCTTCCCCCAAAGTAAACAATGGCACCAATTTGGTATGTGTATGTCCAGAATTTTTAAAGGCATTTAAACATACATAAATGTATCTATTAAGTGTTTAAGTTTCTTTAAACAAAATAAATTATATCATAACAGCATGTATTGTTTGCAATTTTTTTTCCATTCAATAACATATTAAAGAATCTTACTATGTACATACGTCATTTTTCTTAAATGCTGTGCAGCTTATTGGCTATTCCTTACTGTTAGTACTTCTTCCTCGTTTTTTTTTTTTAAAGGAAAGGTTCAGGCAGGGATGAAAACAGTAGGCAGGTAGTAATTGTTCACACTGGCTGTTTCCCCCCACCCTTCCCTGACCCAAGGACTTGAATCCGGAGGTATGTAGCCTGGGTCCTTCGGAAGCAACTGACTTAACCGCTGCTCCACCAGCACATGCCCCTCTTCTTTCTTCCTACCTGCCTACTTACCTTCATTCCTGACTGTAACTTTCATTTATAAAAAATTAGGAAAAATATAATTACCCTATCAAATCAATGAATCATGGATATTCTGAGTAATATCAAATTTACTTCTTTTAAGAGAGGAAAGGCGGGGAAGAAGGGAGGGAGGAAGGGAGGAAGGAAGGAAATAAATTGGGAAAGGAAAAAAAACCCAACACTGCTTTTATTCACAAATGACATGTCTATGCAGAAAAATCCCAGAGTAAATAGAAACTTCCTGAATTACTAGGCACATAGCAGGGTCACAAAAGAGAAGGATACTATATAAACATTGCTTTCATATATGTGTGTGTTATCAGAAATGAACAATGGGAAATTAAAAATTTTTAATTTTATAACAGTACCAAAAAATGAGAAAATTTACAAATATAATAGTAAAATTCAGGAGCTTAAGGCAGCAAACTACAAAAGTGATGAAAAATCAAAGAAGATCTAAATAAATGAAATGATATTCTGTACTTATGGACTAGAAGAAATCAGTTTATCAAGATGTCAATTCTGTCTTTTGATCTGTACAATCAATAAAATAACAAGTTATTAAAAAATGAATTTGCACCCCCCCCCCCAATGGCTTAGTCAGAGGGGGAGGAAAAAATGTATAAAAGTAAATTGGCTTATAGAAAAATAGTATGCATATACAGTTATCCCTTTAACCCTTGAACTGTGCAAGTCATCTTATACATGCATTTTCTTATAAACAAACCTGTAAACTTATGGTATCAATAAATATAATACTATAAATGTATTTTCTCTTCCTTATGATTTTCTTAATAATTTTCTCTAGCTTACTTCAATGAAAGAATACAGTATATGTTACATATATACAAGATACGTATAATTGACTTTATGTTACTGCTAAGACTTCCAGTCATCAGCAGACTATTAATAGTTAAATTTTGGGAGGAGTCTAAAGTTAGATATAAGGTACACCCTTATGGCTCAGACTACTGAGATGCTGGCATTAGGACAACATAAAGCCCAAGGACCAGATTTGTGACCCAGGGCTAGAGTGAGAAAACAAAGAAATTAAATAAATATATTTCTTCTCCTCTTCTTCCTTAAATGTTTCTTCCTCCTCTTACTTCCTCTTTTACAAAGTTAGGTATAGATTTTTGTTGGTATGAGGGTCCATATACTGAACCTCCATGTTTTTTAAAGGTCAACTATAATAGTATAGGTGGTATGCAGATATGGCAAATTATGAGTATGATGTTTAGAGGACTGAAGTTTATGCCTTCATGAAATCAAGACTGACTTTAGATTTCAGTGATGAGTAAAATATAAAATAAGAAAGTTATTAATATGGAGTTGTGACTTTTTTTGTGCTGAGTAGGGGCACTGAGAAAACAAAACCCAAACCTATATACTCATCACTATTATTTAATAAAGATATTTAAAAATTTTTTTTTTTTTTGGTGAGCCCTGGTGGAATAGCTGTTAGGTCAATTGCCTCCAAAGGACACAGGCCACATACCCCTGGGTTCCAATCCTAGGCCCAGGGGGAACAACCAGTGTGAACAACTAAATGAAGAATAAAGTGCTCTTCTTCCTCTCTCTTCCTGCCTGCTTACCCACTACTGCCTTCACTCTTCCTTTAAAAAAAAAAAAGAAAAGAAAAAAATGGAAAGGTGCAGGCAGGAATGGCATTAGTAGGCAAGCAGGTAGGAAGAGAGAGGAGGAAGCAGCATTTTATTTTTATTTTAGTTGTACATCTTGTTGCTCCCCCAGCCCCAACATGAACCCATGTCATTCCTGCTCTGCCAGAGGAGGCAGCAGACCTAACTGTTCTCCTCTACCAGAGCAAGTCATGAAAAGTGTTTTGTAACTAGGAACACCTCTGTGGTTCAATGGCTAAGGTGCAGGTCACATAAAGCCTAATGACCCGAGAACCCATGACTAGAGGAAAGAGAGAGGAAAAAAAAAAAATCACACCAGAGACCAGAACTTAGACAAAAAAGTAAGAAATATACTTTTGTAACTATAAAAGAACATGTCCATGGAAACATTTTCCAACTGTATAGGAATACAGTCTTATTTTCTCTCTCTCTAAAAGGACATCCTTCCATACAGATCTAACTCATTTATATCTTATTTATATTGTATATATGTGTGTATGTATAAATATATATGTGTGTGTGTGTGTGTGTGTATATATATATATAAATATATAGGGCGTGCCCTGGTGAAACGGGTTTTTGGTTAACTGCCGCCAGCCTAAGCAGAATCCACATATATCCCAGGGACCTAGGTTCATGTCTTGGGCAAGGGAGAGCAACCAAGATGTACAACAGAATGACAGAATAGAAATGAATGAAGAGCTTCTTCCTCCTCTCTTCATGCCTGCCTGCCTACTCACCTTCATTCCTGCCTGCCTTTCCTTTAAAAAAAAAAATCTCTCCTCTCTCTCCTCTCTCCCCTCCCCCCTCTCCCCTCTCCCCCCTCTCCTCTCCTCTCTCTCTCTCTCTCTCTCTCTCTCTCTCTCTCTCTCTCTCTCTCTCTCAAATCTCAGAACAAAAGGACAGACTTTCCCAGGAAGGGACAGGTGCCAACTATAATCAGCCATTTGGGAACTACTGGCTTAAATGATCTTCATCTCTCAAATTCCATGAATAGGTTTATAGCATGTTTACATTCCTTTCATTATTATCACTAACCTGTGTATTTCAAAAGACAATTAGGAATCTCTTTAACACATATTTAGGTAGACAAACCACAGAATGTAGTGCTTTTTTAGTCCTTTAACCTGCTTGTTGCATGAGTACATGTCTGGGCTCTATCAGTCATTATCACGCGTTCCCTACATCAGGGTCTCAGACTTCAAGATAGTCATAACAACAAGAAAACATTGTGTTATTTTTCTGGGGGAAGGATTTATAATTTTCTATTAGCCAAAAATAGGTAGAAATAACTGCTTTGAATAAGTTTCTTACTTTTGCTTTCAATAAATTATCTTATTTCTTGCTTGGGAGTTCCTTTTAATGTTTTTACTAGGTTTTTTTTTTTCATTTTTTTTCCCTTGGGTGGTGGAGTTCCAGTTCTGGTTTGCATTTGACACCTACATGCCCAAGTTCCTTGTTCTCCTTAATGGTTTTCTCATTAAAAACAAAACACATTCTTCTCTATCAATCAGGCATCTGATATTTTAGTATTTTATATTTGTTAAAGAGAAAGAAAGGCAGAGAGTATTGTCCACATTAAAACTGACAGGCAGTGAGACACATAACTAGAAACAGAGACACATAGGCACAGATAAAAGGCCTAAGGACAGAGAAAAATAGACAGGTAAAAGAAATATAGGAACTTGGGAACACAGATGGAAAGCCACAAAAACTGAAGAGGGATGGCAAAAGAAAAAAAGACAGGCTGGCAAGGAAAGAAAGAAGAATGACTGACAGAGAGGCAAGTAAAATTACCAAGAGGGATGGCAAACAGCAAGGAGTGGAGAGAGAGAAGGCAGGCTGGCAGAGAAAAGAAGAAAATAAGAAAGAAGACAAAGTGGTAATGTGTCTTATCCTACAGAGTGCCTTCTAATTTATAAAGAGCTAGCATATACATTATTGCAGGCAGGCAGGGAGAATCCAGCAGACAGATGGGGTGATGGAGGGATACAGGCCAATCAGACAGAAGAGAGGGGAGGTGACCAATCAGAAGGAGAGGTTAGAATAGAGCCCAAGACAGACAGTTAAAAGAAAAAGACAGTAAAGGAAAGAGAGGAGAGATACACAGAGATTGAAGCTGAAACTGTTAAATTCATGTACAGGCAGTAAAAAAGCAGAAATGAAAGAATAGTACATCATGTGTAAAGGTTTTATAATCTTTCTGAAGAGACCTGGATAGTGGCTTTGTCTTTGTTTCCTCTAAAGAGTTACAAAATCTCTAAGGTAGCAGGTGAGAGGAGTCAGAAGGAAGAATAAAAAGGGCAAAAAGTTTTAGTAAGAGGCAAAATTTTTTAGAATAGGAGGATAAACTTCTTAGACAGGCCTAGGTCAACAGCCTCAGGATGCTGCTTGAACCTGAAAGATTCATATGCTTTTAAGGAATTCATATCGAATGTAGGAAAAACAAGTGGGCCTCCATCTACTTTACAAATATGTAAACTCATCTTAGAAACTATGTTGTTAATTATACCTATATTTCTTATTTTTCCATTTTACTTTCATGTCTTTTCTCAATTCATAGTTCAGTGATGAAGAGATCGGCAAAGGTGTGCTGCAACTTACTTTGCAGAACCGAGTAAGAGATTAGGAGACAGTAAGCCCTTCCTAAGTGCTCCTCAGGTATTGGTAGTGGAATCGTGACCAGCAACCAATCAATCAAACAGCCAAGTTGTGCTAGTGTGCTAGGTAAATACTGGTAGTTCATGTACATCTCAAGGACCCAAGTTTTCAACTGGGAGCCATGGGCAGCAACCAAGATGAACAACTAAATAAAATAAAAATGTTTCTTGGCACACTCTGGTGGCCTAGTGGATGAGGCCACCAGACATAGCCTGTACACATCCCAAAGACCCAGGTTTGAGACCTGGGCTCGGAGTGGGGAATCATCAAGATGAACAGCTAAATAAAATACAGTGTTTCTTCCTCTCTCTTCCTGCCTGTCTGCCTAACTTTCATTCCTGCTTGAACCTTTCCTTAAGAAAAAAAAAAAATGCTGCTTCTTTCTTCCTACCTAGTCTACTTGTTTTCATTCCTGCCTGCACTTTTCCTTTAAAAAAAAAAAGTCATGTGGAATACCCTGGTGGAGCAGGGTTGCCTCAATCGCCTTTGAAGAGGCAGGCCTCGGGGTTCAAGTTCTAGGTCAAGGGGAAGGAAACCAGCGTGAACAACTAAATTAAAAAAACAAAGATACTTCTTCCTCCTCTCTCTTCCTACCTGTCTTCCTGCTCACCTTCATTCCTGCTTGCACCTTTCCTTTAAGAAAACAGCCAAGTGCTATGTAGTAGAATAAAAAAGGAAAGAGGCAAGAGATGGCAAGTCCAGTAGAAGTAGGAAGGAATACGGATAGATTGACAGAGGTAGCCAGCAAAACTGGGAAAGAGGTAACAAGTAGTACAATGCAGCAAAAAACAAGTAGATATATACATGCAAACTCTTTGCTGGAACAATATCCAAGAAATGTGAAGTAAAGGCTGTTTCTGAGGAAAGGAAGTAGGGGGCTGGTGAAAAGGAATAGGAGGGAGGCTTACTCTTCCCAGGATAATATTTGTATTTTCGAAGTTTTGCTCCATGTGAATGCAATACCTATTTTTAAACTGGAAAAAAAACAAAGGAAAAGCAAGAAGAGATGCAAGAGTCACATAGACAGGCAGAAATATTCAGGAAGACAAGAGAGACTGGGAAAATGGCAAAAAGACTTCAGCAGGCAGTGACCAAGGAATGAGAAAGACAAAAGGAAGAACAACTGAAATGGAAGTAAGCAGTGAGAGAAGGCAGGGAGGGAACAGGACAAAAAGGATGTTAAGGTTTTGGGGGCAAAGGGGTCACTGAGACATTTGGAGTAAAGAAAACATTGCCATTGATGGGGATATTGGTATAGAGGAAGCCAAAGGAGAAAAGGCTGATAAGCAGACAAACCAGAAAGAGTGAGAGAGCACCAAGCAAACAGACATAAAGGGATGCAAAGAAAAATCATGAACGTAACAGGCATAAATAAGAGGAGGAACAAGTAGAAGGCAAGTCAAGCAGCAAACCAAGACTGGAACCAGGCAGGGCCTGGAATGTAGACAAACCAAGAGATGAAGGCTAAAACAGTGATAGAGACAGGCAGGCGGGAAGACAGATGGCTAGAAAGAGAGTGGTGGGCAAACAGCCAGAGAAGGGGAGAGAGAGAGAGAGGGAGGGAGGGAGGGGGAGAGAGAGAGAGAGAGAGAGAGAGAGAGAGAGAGAGAGAGAGAGAGAGGCTGCCAGCCAGTCAGGGAGGAGTAGACAGGCAGGCAGACAGGCAGACACCATAATAGGAGCAAGCAGGTAGGGAAGCAGGAAGAAATAAGGCTTGAAGAAGAAAAATCAAGAGGTCAGTAGGGAGGAAAAAGGAGAACAGAAGAGGAAGGCAGGCAGAGGGGGAGATGGACAAGATAGAGAATCAGGCAAATTAGCAGATACATATGCAAAGCACCCTCTAGAAAATGCCAAGTGTTTGCACGGGGAAGCACACAGCCACGCACACAGCCACCTTTAGCTATCCACACCTACAGCTCATGGCACATGTGGCATTCAGGCAGAGGTGCTGAGCATGGCGGAGAGAGTATAGAGGCAGAGATACGGTGGCGCACATGTTGTGCAGGGTTACCCACATACACGTGGGGACACTCTTCCCAGACACACACGGAGAGGCCAGAAAGAAGGGGAGTCAGGCATATATGATGAAGAAGCACACAGAGTCAGGAAGACAGAAGTAAACAGAAAAGAGACAGATGGAAAGTCACTTAGAGGCAACAGAACCTGAGTCAAAGGGATGAGAAAGACAGTCTCAGTGAGTGAAAAATAAAGATGCACGTACAGAGAAGCCCATACCCAGAAAGAGGGAGATACCCAGACAGACTGTAGAGAAACAGAAAAGACAAAACAAAATCGAATGTATGAGGGATAGTAGTTAGACTCACATAGGAATATACAGGCGTAGAGGCAAGAGAATGCCAAAGGTCAGATTAAGAAAAATATGGAAATCAATGCTCAACAAAGTGTACTCGAATGGGGGGGGGGGGGCGCTATTAATAAAGAACATTTTAGCTTCCTAAGCAAAAAATTTGCATAGAGACAGTATTCTAGTCACTGATACTCTCTGGTTGATGCCTAACTACCCCTCCCTCTTAAGGTGCTCCTGAACACTGCAGGGGTTGCTGGATGCCTGGCAGCTATACTTAAGAGACAGAGAACTAACCCAGGAGAGAAATGATTCCACAGGCATAGGAAGGAAAGTAAGGGAAGGAGTAAAGTAAGATCAAAAGACTGGGAGGAAACTAGAGTAAGAAAAAGGTGACAAGAACGAAAGCAGTGGAACTGAGCTATTCATCCTCCTTCCTTTGCTAGCTTAGCACTGCTCAACTGGCAAGTTTTATTTTATGACTCCTCTGATCAAATCTCTGGAGGAGAAAGCTACTTTTGGACTCCTTTTCAACCTTCCATCTGATTCCTGGTACCACCTGTAAGATAAACAGTGGGGTGCAGGGAAATAAGGGGTCAGGAAGTCAGATGAAAATATGAGTGTAACCCCCTACCTTTCTTTTTCTCAATCCCAGCTACTTTTCTCTTTCACAGTACCTCAGTTTCTTCCACTTCATCAACATTGGAGATCATGGAGGAAGGGAAATATACTAAAATGGGAGAAAAGAGAAAATAAGTTCACAATGTTCAGACTTGACTCTCTTTTATTCTAAAAATCTGTTCTATTTACCCCTAAATTAATTTCCCAAGTCAGATTAATTTTATATTCAAGCAATTGGGGGAGATGAGGGTGAGGGAAAGGAGAAAAGAGTGAATATAAAATTTCGACAATTATAAATCACTGAAAAGGCTAAGCAAAGGGGAGAATCAAACATGGACTCCTTTGAAAAAAACTCAATCATCGTATCTATTCATATCTTCCCAAAAGTCACTAGGATTTCTATCACTTTTTTAAAGAAAGAAAAAAATATTCGGTATCGCTTTTCACTTAAAAGATACTGTACACAATTAAATGCGTTTTGACTTCAACGAGGTATGCAGAAACAGTTATATATAAACATATATTTCATCTTTTTCCTTTTCAATGCCTGAAGGGGAAAAAAAAAACCTTCACATCAAACCACTCCCTTCTGAAGTATTCAGAAAAAAAAAAAGGCCTTTCTTTAAGAGAAGGGAGGTGGGGAGGAAGAGACTAGTAAAGAAAAGAAAAAAATTAAATCTAGTTGGACTAGTATCTAACTAGTTAACCTTTAACAATTTATGCTGATGTCAGACTGAGCATGAGTACTGATTAATGCCCCCCCTCAAATATTTTTTATAAGGGGGGAGTTAGTCACAGCAGCCATTTTTGTTTTATGCAGAAATCCTTCATGCCCCCCCCCAACGCGCGGGGGCACGCGCACGCACACACACACACACACTCAGTACACAAGGAAAATATCTCTATTAATCTGTGCACTAATCAGTTATGAAAAAAGGGAGAAATTTGTGGGTTTCTGGGTAGAGGCTTGGTGATGGGGGTGTAACAGGAGAAGAATAGGGGGGGTGAAAAATGAAATATTAAGCCAGCCATTTTGTTTTAAAAGGGGATTTTTCCCCCCTCTCCCTTTCTTCATGAAGGGGGTGGCGGTGCTGGAGGGGGGGTTGTTTCAAAAATAATTTCAAGGCGGCCATCTTAGTGCCTCAGCTCTGAGAAATATTTCTGAGCGCCCCCCTCAGAATTTAAATATATTTAAAGCAACGGAGAGGGGGGTAGAGAGAAGTCGAAAACTTTTATATATATATATATATATATATACACATATATATATACATATATATTTTTTTAATCCCCCTTTCTTGTTCTCTCGGGAGGAAGGAGAGAAGGGGGAAAAGTCTCTCCACAATTTTTTTCCAAGAAAATTTTTGAGGGAGGTTTGACCCCCCTCCTTAGACGGCGGCCCCGAGGGTGGGGGTTTTGGAGGGGGGTGGCCCCGGGGTTTTGGGGGCTGGGGGAGGCAGTGAGGAGGAGGACGCCGCCGCCGAAGAGGAGGAGGAGGAGGAGGAGGAGGAGGAGGAGATGGTGGTGTCGGAGGAGGAAGAAGAGGAGGAAGAAGAGGGCGACGACGAGGAGGAGGAGGTGGAAGCGGCAGATGAGGACTATGAGGAGGACGACGACGACGGAGTACTCGGGCGCGGGCCGGGCCACGACCGGGGCCGCGACCGCCACAGCCCCCCCGGCTGCCACCTCTTCCCGC
>RJWH01007525.1:0-39492 GCA_004363575.1 Solenodon paradoxus | reverse complement strand
TCTCAGTCCACTTTTAGTTTTAATCCAATTAATGCACTGAAGAGAAACACCCTCCATAGCATGGTGCCTGTCCTTGGAATCCATTTTCGTCTTCACTCACTCTTAGCTGGAAGGGGATTTATGATGGTGGTGGAGGTGGATGGTCGAGTGTGTAGCCAACACTTGCTCTAGAACTATCCTTCATTAAAACAACCCAGTGGTTTCTCAGGAAACCAAGAAAATATCTGTCTTTAAGGGGTGGGGAGAATCAGCAGAATATCAGAAAAGTCTTGTTTGCACTTGTGAAGTCCCTTTCTTGATCTTCGTTGCTGTTTATTCTTCTCAACTGGGACCAATGATATGAGTTGTTTCTTTGATGCTGTCCCCCAGAACTGCAAAAAATAAATGGATGATATTTTGATTAGGTTTACCCAAAGACCTCATTACATGCAAGGCAGAGTCATTCCTGATATAATTTGTATATCAAATCAGGCTCTCTCCTGTTTAAGGAAACTCACCAAATCAGGTTGTGTATCAGATAATAACATAAGTCTAGCTCCTAACACATTCTAGACAATAGCTATTAGTTTAATGAACTAAATAAAATGTGTCAAATCTACCATCACCTATAGAATTTAACACTGTAACCCACAACTCTTACAAATTAATACTGTCTCAACAGAGAAATTAAATTCTAGCACAATTATTTTGCTTTCTTCTTTCCCCCTAATAGATTCCCTATCTTCCTTTCTTCTTAGATCTTGAATTAAGGTCAATCAGAATTGAGTTTTCACTTCTTGGAATATCTTCTAATAGGACAGGTTCATTCTCATCAGCAACAAGCAAATTCTGTGGATCTCGAACCTCAAAACACTCCCTCACCTAGAAAACTTTAAAAACAAAAACAAGAAGCAAACATGAATGAACACTACAGTAGTTCACAAAGGAACAACTAACTACCTTTTCAAGGAAAAGAAGAGTTCCTAAAATTCAGTGTATAGTTCTGAAAATACATGGCCAGTCCCAGACAAAGGCATGAACTTTTCAGAAAAAAAAACCAGGGTAATAACAAGGAAAGAATGAAAAAGGCTTCACGACAAGTTTCTCCAGGTGTCAAGCCATCAGCACCAGCCATCCAGAATCCATCACCTGCAAATTTAATGTAATTAGACGAGATCCCCCAATCTGAAGAAAGTATGATACTCAAAGTAGTCCCTTTCTGTTGAAGTATGCATGTGTGTATATATGTATACACATATGCATATATGCATACACATATGTATGTGTGTGCACACAGTGATAAAAGTTGGTTTGGGTAATAGGGTAATAGTGGAAAAGAATGAATTATCTTCACTATGATAATTTTGGCTTCAAAAATGTTTTATGTGAATAAGTTACTTCTTGATGATGAGGAGGAACTTAGAATAGTGTTTTCTTCTTGGAGTGTTTCCATTCTTACCTTTCTGAAATCACTGAGCTTGTTTTGGGTCCAGGTCTCCATTCTCAGTGGCTGTACAGACCCTCTTGCATTTATAGCAGGTTGTGCACCACGAAAAATTCTCCAGTTTGCACCATGGGCAATCCCAGTTAGCCAGACTGTGCCCTGAGGCTGCATTTGGGTGCTGGGGTTCTCCGGTTTTTTCCCCTATTGTTTGCTGGGGGTTCTGCTGGGGGACGAGCTGTTTGTTTGGGTTCCCTCGCATCTCTAGCTTCCAGCTTTTCTTCATGGGGGTTTCCTTGGGTGCCTGTGGACCTTCTTCCTGGTCGTAGCTTCTACTGTCCCTCAGGGGGACAGTGCCCTGAGGCTTCTCCAGATCTTTGGCCTGGTGTTGGCTCCTGCTGTCCTCCAATGCAGGCACCCCCTGGGGTCTTTCTGGATCTTCTTTAGCGCTGTAGACCTCACTGTCCTTCAGGGGGACCAACCACTGGGGACTTCGTAGATCTTCTGTCAGGCTGTAGTTCTTGCTAAAGCCCAGAGGAGGTGGGCTCCAGAGACTCTCTAAATTCCTTCCCTGGCTGGAGTCCTGGGTGTCACTCAGGAAAGTCATCCCTTGGGGCTCTACTGGGCCATCTTCCTGATTATAGATGCAGCTATCCGCAAGGGAGGCCTTTCCCTCAGGTTTCTCCAGATTCATGCTGTGGCTGTGGTCCCCACTGCCGTTCCGGATGACTGCATTCTGGTGCCTCTCTAGATCATCGTGACAAAAGCTTCTGGTGTCCCTCATAGGGGCTACACCCTGAAAAGCATTGGAACCGCCCCCCTGGCTACAGCCCCTCGGGCCAGCCATGCCATTCTGGAAACCCACTGGGTCAGGGGGGTAGATCCCCGGAAATGGACCCTGTAGGGGGATTGCAGCAGCTTCACCTTCAATGAGTACTGGTGGGACGGGGTGCAAGAATGGGAGCCCCCCTGGGAATGGTGCCACGAATGGAAATGGATAAAGCAGTGGTACTGCCACTGCCAAGGGGGCCTGTATGCCTTGAGCCCAGGGATACAGGGATCCCAGTACATAAACCATAGCTGCTGGGGTTGGCATCTGGGATGGGAAAAGCAGCCTCCCAGGCATCCCCATGGCCACCGTATCTCTTTGTTGCTCGGCACTAAGGGGCCATGCTGCAGCCGCAAACTGCTCAGCTTGAGACCTGGGTACTATCCCATGGGCCAGCTGGCTAATCTGGAGCGATCTCGCAAGCTGCTGCAAGTGCCAGTGAAGCACATCGCGCTCCTCCAGCGTCTGCTGCAGGGCAGCTCTGGTGGAGCGCAGTTGCTGGGCCGCTTCCTCGTGCTCCTCTCGCAGGCGCTTCAGTTCAGAAGCCAGAGCCCACAAAGCCGCCTCACGCTCCTCTACCTGCTCCTGCAGACGCCGGATGCGGCTTGTTTCCTGCTCGTGCTGCCGCGCACCCGCTGGCACGCTCAAGGCCAGCGCGCTCCAGGCGTACGCCCTCTTCAGCGGTTGCGGCACCTGTGAATCGATCACCAGGGTCTGGAGCCGATCCTCCACCTCAGTCCAGGACCGGGAGCGGGAGCGGAAGGCTAAGTAGAAATCCGGGCCGCCTCCATTCGTGATTACTTCATTATTGATGAAACTGATCACCTCGTGGTGGCGGAAACCGCTGGCGTGGTCCCCAGAGTCCAGAGCCATGGCCGCTGCGGCCTAGTCAATGGAGGCCCACACCAGGGTGTGGGCCCCACCACCACCCGAAATGGCTGCGGCCGCCCATAGATCTGCCCCTCACCTCCCTGTTCAGTCCTACTTCAGTCCTGGCCACCTCCGTCGCTACTTTCCTCCTTAAGTTCCATCTTCCTCACGAAGTGAGACTGATCATTTCACCATCCCAACCGTTCCTAGCAACGGTGTGATACGTCACAAAGGCAACTGCTAAGTCACGCCGCAGGCCTGCTGGGAGTGACCTCACTTGACTGACCACTCCCTACAGGGCGAGCAGGCCCAATGGCTGCCCTGCATACTGCTTATAGAAATTACTGTTTTTGAGAACTTCAGGATAAAACCCAATATGGTGGAACAAATTATTGACTGGGTGGTGGGGTTGCATGGGTGGATGCCGTTCTAACCTTGTCTCAGCTCCATCTCCCATAACTCTTCGGTACTGCTTCAAACCTTTAATATGAGTCCACACATTGTCCGTACATTGTCCTGCCCCCAGGCAGGTTGCAAACAATGTTGCTAAACTGGGATAATAATGGTCAAAATGGTGAGATATGGTAACCTTATCTGTACATTCACTCCCACGTTTACCTAATCAACTCTTTTCTCAGAGGATGACTTAGACTAAATGCTCGGCTCATGACCTGGGTTATCTCTGTAAGAAACGCTAAAGGATTCCTTTACCTGCACTAGATGGTAACTGAAATCCATGAAAGAAATAAAACATATACTAAAGGTATCTACATAGATAAATACAAGACAGTAATAATGCACTTTAACTCTTTTTTAAACATATGATTTAAAAGATGACTGCAAAAAAAATACAAAGCTGTCCTCATGGGCACACAATGTATAAAGCTGCAATAAGAACATAAAAGGGATACAGAGCCATATAGGAACAGATTTTGTATACTATCAAAATTAAGTATATACTAATCCAAATACACTGTTATAAGTTAACATGTTAATTGTAATATCTAGAGCAACCATGAAGAAAAAATACACAGAAATGGAAATGAGAAGAAAAGCAAAATGGTACACTACAAACAAAAATCAATGAAACACAAAAGAAGGCAGTAATGGATAAATTAGGGTACAAGGGGTAGATATAAGACATACTAGAAAAAAATAGCAAAATGCTAGAAGTCCTTCCTTATCAGTAATTATATTAAATGCAAATTAATTCAACTCTAATGAATAGGTAGAGACTGGCAAAATGGTTTGGTGGTGGTGTTTTGTTTTCTTTAAACAAAATCCAGTTTCAAAATCTGAGGTCAGAGAAACAACTAAGATGAATAACTGAATAAAATAAAGTGCTTCTTCCTCCTCTCTCTTTCTGCCCACCTATTTGCCTTTATTACTGCCTGCACCTTTCCTTAAAAAAATAATTCAAATATATGTTGTCTATGAGAGATTCATTTTAGATTCAAAGATGCAAAACCATTGCAAATAAAAAGAAAGAGGTATTTCTTGCAAATAGTAACCAACTGAGAGCTAGAGTGGCTCTTCTAATATCAGGCAAAATACACAAATTGTTAAGGTAAAAAGAAGGATATTACATAACATTAAAATGGATCAACCCATCAAGAAGATATAGCTATTTCTATATATAATCATGATCTATACACCTAACAACATAACCCCAAAATACATTATAAACATAAATTTTAGAGGAGCAAGAAGCAATAATATATTAATAGTTGGAGACTTCAATACTCCATTTACAAGACTTGATCAACACTATAAACCAAATAGACCTAAGAAACATCTATAGAACAAGCATCCCCAAAACAGCACACTACATGTTTTTTTCTAAAGCACACATGAAAGGTTTTCCAGGATAGACCATATTTTAGACCACAAAAAGTCTTGACACATTTATACATATCAATACCATACTAAGTATATCCTATGAACAAAATGAAATTAAATTGAAAATCAATCGCAGGAGGAAATTATCAGATTATAGAAATAAGTGAAAATTAAACAGCATTAACCATTGGGTCAAAGAAAAAAATCACAAATAAAGTTAGAAAATATTTTGACATTAATGGAAAAAACCATAACATATCCAAATTTATGGGTGAAAAAGTAACTGAGGGAAATTTATAGCTACAAATGCCTGCAGTTAAAAAAAGAAACATATCAAATTAATAATCTAATACCCACTTTAAGGAATTAGAAAAATAAAACTAAACCCAACACAAGCAGAAAGGAAATTATTTTGAAAATAGAGTGGAAATAAAATACAGATGAGAAAACAGAAAAAAATAATGAAACCAAAAGTTGGTTCTTTGTAAAGATCAACAAAATTTATAAGCCTTTAAATATGTTGTTCAAGAAAAAAAAATTCAAATTACTAAATTCTGGAATGAAATTGACTACTGCCTTACAGAAATAATAAGGATTATAAGAGAATACTGTTAACTATAACATACCAACAGATTAGATATCTATATGAGAGAAAAATTCCTAGAAACATACAATCTACCAGAATGGTTTCAAGAAAAATGGAAAATCTAAATTGTTCTATATGAAGTACAGAGATAGTTGCCCATGCCTATGAGTCTGGGGGAAACTTCTGTATTCCCTATGTCAACTCCAACCCTGTAGACTGGACTCCTAGGCCTCAACACGGGGCTTACTTTATAGTTTCAACAATCTGAGAAGGAACTAAAGGAAGCCCAGTGTTCCAAGCTTACACCCAGGTGTATTCTATGCAACTCAACACACTAACACAACGTAATTACATCAGGGAAGCCTTATCCACAGAATTCCAAACAGATCAAAGAGACAGAAAAATACACATGGCATGATGGCCCTAAACATAACCCCAGGAGAAAATCTGAATGCAACAGACTTTCAAGTAAATTGCCCGATGAAGATTTTAAAGCAATAGTTTTAATGACATTCAGTGAAATCAGGAAAACAATGGAGGAACAAAAACAGAACTATAACCAAGATAGAGAAAATGTAAGGCAGTTAAAAACTGAATTCATGGAGCTAAAGAATACAATAGCTGAGCTAAAAAAAAATAAATAAATAAATAAAGGGGCTCAACAGAAGGCTGGAAGAAGCCTCCAATAGAATCAGTGCGCTGAAAGATGAGGCAGTAGAGTACTCTCAAGCAGAGCAACAAAGAGCAAAAAAGAATTAAAAGACATGAAGACAGCATATGAGACTTATGGGATAACATAAAGAGGAACAACATTCAGATCATAAGGGTCCCAGAATGAGAAGAGAGAGAAATGGGAGCAGAAACTGTATTTAAAGAAATAGTCGAGACTCTCCCTAACCTGAGGAAAGAAGAAGACCCCAAGAACCAGGAACCTTAAAGAATTCCAAAAAAAGGAACCCAAACAGGCCTATACTAAGACACATCATCATTAAAATGTCAAAATTAGAAGATAAAGAGAATTTTTTTTAAGAATAGGGCAAGCAGGAATGAAGGTGAGTAGGCAAGCAGGCAGGAAGCAATAATATACGGTCAGGCTACTTATGACACTGCTTTCACCTTTACTTCCTGCTTATATAGGGCCTGGAGATCAGTCAAAGGGGAAAGCTTAGGATCTTCTCTGAAGATTAGACCTTTTCTGAGCATGCGTCTTGTTGAGGGTATATGCTCAATTCCCAGATTTATGCAAGAGCTTATAAAAGAGGCAACATTCTTCCCCATATATCCTTTCCCAAACTCTTTCTTCCCAGGCTTTTCATCTGTTTCTTACTGGTCCTGACTGTTATCCCTTGACTCAGGCTTTGCCTTTCTTAAATGCTCTTGGCAAATACCCCCTGGGAAGTCACCTCAGACCTAGGAATGCTCTGAGCTGGGTGAAACACAGGCAACCCTCACCAGATAGATCACAATACACAGCCACAGTTCTCTGGGAAGAAGGTCCGTATTACTCTTGTGAATACTGAGCAACCTGCCCCAGGAGTACAGGCTGCTGTCTTCATGCCACCTCCGATCTGATATATGGGGAAGGGTAGGTAGACAAGTTAAAATACTAGAGAACTCTCTTGCTGCAATGCAGCAGTTTCTTTCTTCATTAACCTTTCCCCTAGAGTTTTTGACTAGATTCCAGAGTTCTACAGAGGATGATTCTGACAGTTTTTGCCAGTTCATTCGTTGCTTTAATGGAGGAATGGAGTCCTGAAATTCCCTTCTCTTCCATATTGTTATACAAAGAAAGTTATCATAGCAAAAAAGCATTAACATTTCAAATAAGATTCATTTCAACTCATTGTAATTTCTCACTCATCCTTGGAGCGCCTCCGTCACCTCCTCCAGGAAGACTTTCCTGACTACTCTACCACCAAGACTGTATTGAGTTATTCTTTCTCATCAACTAGACATAGTCTCTTTTGTAATTTATTTTTATTGCAGTAATTATTCTATACATTAAAATAATCTCCTGTATATAAGTTCCCATTTCTTAGATATATTTCAACACACCATGCCCTCTGCCAAATCACCAAGTATTCTTCCCATTTGCTCTTGAGAGCAGAGACCATATCCTTTCATCTCCCACTCCCTAGTATCTAACAGAGTTCCTGTTACGTCATAGTGATTTTAAGTGCTAAATTACAAGGAACAACAGAATAATGGAAGATGGGTGGAAACGAAAAAAGAGAGAAACAGAGATATATCTTTCTATAATCCTGGTTCACATTAAGCCTGAAACCTATAAGGAGATATCCTTGACATGGTTGCATCCCAAAGAAGAATAATTTTTTTAAAGAAAACAATTTACCACATCCAAATTGACAGGCTGATCTTTGGGGGGATTCCTTTGATACAACGTTAAACAACTTCAAACTATTTGCAAATTAATGTAACAACACTTTATTAATGCCAAGGTTGCTTTAAAATTATTGTTATATTTAAGATACTTTTGACCTTGAAGACCTTTATGGAATCAATTTGCACTGTATTGAAAGAGGAAGATGATATATAATGGCCTGTAAAGTGAGATTTATCTAAAAGTTACCAGAGTTATTATTCTCTATGAAACAATGATACTATCATAAATACCACTTTACTTTGCAGGTGTGCAAGTTTGCAAAGCATGAGCATGTGTTTACAAGAGAGTAGAACAATTCAATTGCATAAATTAATCAATCTGAGAAACCACATTAGAAACATAGCTAATTTTTACATGATTTTCAGTAAGTTCATATACTTTCAATTTTAGTGTAACGTCTGTCACAAAACCTTCATAACAACTTTAAGTGATAATCATTGATGATAAAGGGAGAAAAATAACATTTCAAAGTTCATCATATTAGTATGTATCTACGCCTGTGCAGATTTAATCTCCAAAAAATTAAAGGTGGTAAATAGAATTAAGAAAAGGCATATACAGTAAATACAAGTTATATATGCTGAGTACTGAGAAACAGTCTTATACTGCTTTAGGAAAATTTACACCTTTCATTAAATATGCTTTCTTTCTGCACCCATCATGACCTCTGCAATATAGCTGCCCAGCAGATGCCAAAAGAAAAGAGGAGGCACCTGGGTAGTTAATCTCAGAAATACTTGAGTCACAGTGATTGAATTTTTACCCCCACATGAGCAGAATACATGTGTAGGAAATCATAGTACATCATTAGCACAAGTGTGAGCATAGCTGAACACAATGTCACATGTTAAGTAAATATAGCCTACAATCAATTTCATCTGACCCATATTGACAACATGCATAGTTATTGTTGTGCATATGGTAAAAGTAGCCATGAAGAGTAAGCAGATCTCATAAATTCATTTTATACAGACAACTGGATTTTTGTGCTTCTTTTCTCCTTGTTACTTCTCAAGGATCTGTAAGTACCATTACTACTGAACATTTTCACTGAAACCATTCACAATTTTAAGTCTTCCCGCCCTCATTCCTGACACAAACACACTCATACACACAATCTCTCACATCTGTTCACATTCCAAGGTGCTCTGGAGAACTCAAGGAAGTAGGGATTTTTAGACGTTAAGCTCCAGCCAACTAACAAGTCACATTGGCAAGTCAAGCTTATATGACTATACTTGTAGGAGAGGACAAGGATAGAGGCGTCATCAGCCAAGTGCCCTAGTGTGAAACAAAGAGGAATGGGCTCTCAGTCCCCAAGGTCTAAGAGTCTTAAAATTGAGGTAGAAGGTAAGGGACTGAAGAAGAAGGGGAAAAACCAAGTAGGTGGCAGGTCTGTGAACAGTTGGTGATCAAATATAGAATGATTGATGCAGAAAGACAGGGACATAACCTTTAAGAAAAATCATTGTTCTAGAATTGGAGGAAAATGACAAACCCCTTTGCCCTTGCAATTCTTAGAAATATCTTGCCAATTGTGCCACCTCCAAAATACATGTATATTATTAATATAAATGCATTTAAACTAGAGTCTAAAGCAACCACTGCTCCGGTTTTGATCTAATGGCAAGGAAGAGAGTTTTGAGGGAAGTGGATACCTAAAGGTCAATAGGCTGTAACTGATGATTGAATAAACAGAAAAAGATGAGGTCAGCTTCTGTTTTTCACTGGTGAGGGTAGTACTGACAAGCCTACCTCACAGCTTCTTTTTGAAATTACACTTAAGCTATCACTGTAATTTCTCCATAACCTTTTTGAGCCTTGCTCAGTAGACTTATTAGACAGGAATAGGCAACAGGGAAAGGTGGGGTCTTCTTTATCCAAATTTTCCTACCCTGAGAAGGATAGGCTCATAAAACTAACCCTAACCCTAACCCTAACCCTAACCCTAACCCTAATCCTTTTGTGCTCTGGCTAACCTGCAAAGGCCTACCCTACTTTCATACATCCCAAGAGAAAAATCACTTCCATTCTTCTTCAATACCTCAGATAAGAGAACTCTTTATCCTTCCTCAGTAAGATACATCACTGTCCTTCCTCAAAACTCCCATAAGACATACTGCAATTCCCTTGTTTCCCTGCCATTGTAAAAAAAAAATAAACAAACAACAAAACTTCCTTTTCTCAGAGACATGCCTCATTATAGAATATCCACTTGATTGTAATAGACTGAATTAATCATCTCCTTAATTATATAATGTATTTTGTCTTTAACATCACCTTGAAAAAAAAAAGTGAGAGATTTGTACTCTAAAAATGACAAGACAATTTTAACGAATTATAAGACCCAAAGAAATGGAAAGATAGTCCATGCTCATGGACTGGAGGAATTAACATTGGTAAAATGGCCATATTATCTATAGCATTACAGAGATTTAATGAAATCCCCATCAAAAGCCCAAAGGCATTCTTCACTGAAATAGAATAGAAAATCATGAAATTTATTTAAAACTGAAAAATTCTGATAGTAAAACCTATCCTGAGAAAAATGAACAAATATGAAAATGTTATGCTTCCTGACTTTGAATTATACTACAGTTATAATAACCAAATCAGCATGCTATTAGAATTAAAACAAAAACACAGATTAATGAAACAGAACTGAGATCCCAGAAATAAACCCACATATATATGGATGACAAATTTGCAGCAAAGGAGCCAAGGGTATAGACAATGGGGCAAGGACAGTCTCTTCAATAGTTTGAGGAAACCTGGACAGCCACAGGCAAAAGGTTAAAATGAGATCACTACCTAACAGCATACACAAATATTAATTCAAAATAGATTCAACATTGAAATGCAAGATGTGAAATCATGAAATACATAGAAGAAAATAAAGGCAAAACACTACTTCACATTGACTTAAGAGATATCTTTGAGAACTCAACTCCAATGGCAAGGGACATAAAGTCCTAAATAAACAAATGGGGTTAAATCAAACTAAAAAAGTTTCTGCACAGTGAAAGAAACTCTCATCAAAACAAAAAGACATCTTACTAAATGGGAAAAGATATTTGCACACCATACATCTAATGAGGGTTAAAATTCAAAATATGAACATGTATAAAGAACTCATAAAACTCAAGAGAAAAGCAATCAAACAAAATGGGTGGAAGATCTAAAGAGATACTTCTCCAAGGAAGACATACACATAGCCAACCAGCATATAAAAAGATGTTCTATCTCTCTTGCTATTAGGGAAATACAAATCAAAACAACAATGAGCTATCACCTCATATCTATGAGAATGGTTACTATCCAAAATTCTGGAAAAAATGTTGGTAAGGATGAAGAGAAAAGAGAACGATTATATACTGTTTGTGAGAGTGTGAAATGTCGCAACCATTATGGAAAACAGTATGGAGTGCCCTCAGAAATTTGAGAATGGAAATTCCATGTGATCTAGTTATCCCAATATTAGGTATTTAGCGTAAAAACACAGCAACACTAGTTGAAAGAGATGCATACACCCCCATGTTCATTGCTGCATTATTTACAATAGACAAGAGTGGAAACAACCTAAGTGCCCTTAAAGGAGATGCAGTATATATACATAATAGAATATTACTAAGATATCAAAAAAAAAAAAAAAAGATGAAATCCTACCACTTGCAACAACATGGATGGACCTAGAGAGAATTATGCTTGGTGAGACAAATCTGAAGAAGGTATACTAACATCTATTTTCACTCATATGTGGTATCTAGAGAAACCAAGAAAATACAAAACCAAATCAAGCAAAAATAAACTTAGTCAATAAAATCAAATTAGTGGTTACAAGAAGGGAAGGTTGTGGGCAGATTCGGTAGAGGGGATCAATTCTGTGATGAATGAAGAACTGAAATGGTCATAGTAAATGTAATTTATTATATACGAATGTTGATTTACAATAATATATATGTTAATTTACAGTGATGCACACCTTAAATCTATATAGTTACAATGCAATGTTTCTTCAACAAAGTTTTTTTAAACACATCAAGCTTTCTTTCTTATTAATATAGACATTTAAGTCTGTAACTTTCCTTCTAAGTACTACTTTAGCTGCATCCCTCAAGTTTTGATATGTCATATATTCATTGTAGTGAAGTTCACTATATTCCTAAATTCCATTATGTCTTCTCTGATCAAAGGATTATTTCAAAACTAGGCAAATGCAAAGAAGCAGATTCTCCCCCAGGGACCTTCAGAAGTAACTAGCTCTGCCAATATTTTGGTTTTAGCCCAGTGACACCCATTTCAAATTTCTGATAATAAATGTGTTGTTTGAAGTCACTAAGTCTGTAGTCATCTGTTACTGACACATTGAAAAATGAAGGCTCTCATGGATCTCATAATAGGTCTTAGTGACCAGCAATGTCACTTCATTCCCAATTTCTTCCTCAACAGTTCTTTTGTGCATCATCTCAGAAAACCAAGACCACCATCCAGTGCTGGCATCGTGGGTGTATAACCTATCAGCCAAAAGGGCACCACCCTTGGTTTAATGCTTTACCGTTGATATCTTGAAATTCTTAAGTTTCGCTTTCTCTGCGGAATTATCATAGTGGCTGGGCCCCTGAAAACTGGAAGGTCTTCAAGGCCCCCATCACTGCTCAGTACAGTGGGGCTCACGTCTGAGTGTTCTTCAGATCACCCACTTCCACTTTGACCAAACCATCAGCACCCCTGAATTTCTCTGTAAATATCCTGCAGGCAGGGTTCCATCATTTGAGGGTAATGATGAATTCTGTGTGTTTGGGAGCAATGTCATTGCCTAGCCTGGAGTAAGGAGGGGCTATGGGGAAGTGCTCCAGGGGCAGCGCCCAGAGGACAACATGCGTGAGCTTTACTAATAGTGACATCATATCTCCATTCAGTGCTTGGGTGTCCCCACCTTGGGCATCATACACCACAACAAGCCAGCCACAGAGAATGCAAAGGAGGAGGTGAGGTGAATGCTGGGGCTCCTGGATACTCACATGAAGACCAGAATTTTCCTGGATGAGCGAACATGTGACACTGGCTGACATCACAGTTGTCTGCACTCTGTTTTGGCTCTATAAACAGGTCCTAGAGTCTTCTTTCCGCCAGGTCTTTCCCAATACCAACCATTGGTTCCTCACCTGCATTGACCAGCCCCAGTTCCAGGCTGTCCTGGGGAGGTGAAACTCTGTGTTTGTTGCTAAGAAGTTTACAGAGAACCAGCCTAAAAAGGACCTCCACCCCTATAAACAAAAGGGCTCTTAGGAAGAGAAGCAGAATCCCCAGGTTGAGAATGAGAAAAAGGCGGCTGCCACCACTCCTGAGGAGTAGATGGATGAATATGAGCAGGCACCGGTTGCTGAGTCAAAGGAAAGGACCCCCCTTTGCTTACCTGCCCAAGAGTCCCTTTGTGTTGGATGAATTTAAGCACAAGTACTGCAATGAGGACACACTCTCAGTGGTGCTGTGGTATTTGGGGGAACACTTTGAGAAGGATGGTTGGTCCCTGTGGTACTCCAAGTACCGCGTCCCTGAAGAGTTCAACCAGCCCTTCATGAGTTGCAGCCTCATCACTGGAATGTTTCAACAACTGGACAACCTGAGGAAGAATGCCTTTGTCAGTGTCATCCTCCTTAGAACCAACAGCAGCTCCATTTCTGGATTCTGGGTCTAATGAGGCCAAGAGCTTGCTTTTCCACTGAATCCAGATTGGCAGGTGGGCTATGCATCACAAACATGGTGGAAACTGGATCCTGGCCTCAAGGAGACCCAGATGCTGGTTTGAGAGAACTTCTCCTGAATGGAGACTTTCCAGCATGTGGAAAAAGCCTTCAATTAGGGCAAGATCTGCAAGTGACCATCTCTTGCCATCACCTAGCTGCCTGCACCTACCATTCAGGAAGATGGGGGTCATTAAAGGAAAGTGAAGATTGAAAAAAGAAAAAAGAAATTCTTAAGTTTTGAACACAGTGCCTGCATTTTCATTTCGCATTGAGTTCCACAAATTATATTGGCATCCTGCCACTGTCCCCTACATTCCTCTTTACTTGGCACCAGGGCAAGTCCACTAAACTGGCCTCTCTTTACGTTGTTGATACCTTTATTTCATGGGTCCTATTATCCTTTCCTGGTATTGGACCTTCAAAAAGGCCACTCTAACTTGACAGAGCCTCCAATTTCCAAATCTCAGGACAAAAGATCTGGAAATCTCCTTCCCTACCATGGTGATTGACCCATTCTCTTTCCAAACTGCTGGCTGGTGAACATCTGCATAACTGAGATGGCCTCTCGAAGATCTGCTCCAGGAGGACCTTGAACCGAATGTAGACTGTATACCAAGCAAGTGACTGGCAGCTTCTTTCTCTAAAGAGGAAAGACTATAATTATCTCGGATAGGACACCACACTGCAAGTTGAACACTAATACCTAGGGATATTAAGTGTTCCAAGAAAAAGGAATTATGTAGCCAAGGAACTATGTCAAACAGTTTAAAAACTCAAATTGCTTTCTTTTCAGAAGGATTTCTTTCTCAGTTCACTTAATGTGTTAAAGGATATTATGATTCTCCAAGTTGAGGGTTGAAGGAGGCTATGTCCATAGGGCTCAATGGACTTACGTAATAAAGGACCTATTGTCTCCTAGGATCTCGCAAGATAAATTTTCCTTAGAAAAATGTCTGGAGAATGTTCTCCTAAATAAATTAAGCCCTTACCAAGTTGTGAGCCTTTTTCCACTGAAACAGAACTATGCAAGTATGTGCACACCTAAGAGAGAAAAGTATCTTTGACTCTAATTCTTCCCTTCCTCTGCCCCTCTGCTCACATGTGTACACGGCACAGGACAGCCTGCCAGAGAGTACTATTCAAATCCATACTTGTGGTGGGATAATGGCGATGACGATGATGATGATGATGATGATAGCTAACATTTATTAATCACTTGCTCTGTGCTAATGAGCCCTATTTTAAGCACTTATTACATATCATTTTAATTTAATACCATAGCCTACATTAAATAACACTCTCCATTTGTAATGTAAGGAACCTCAATTTATAGTTGATGAATCTCAGTGGACACAACTGACGGCAAGCTCAGCACTTTGGGTCACAGGGGAGCAACCTTTCCAGTGGCCCATCACTCAAGGGATTATAGAATTCTTTTTCTGCATCTAAAATCACCACCAACAACAACAGTAACAAAAAAAATAATCTTTCTAAACCAACAGTAAACGACTGACAGCTTAATTGTAAACCTGTTGGAGGTGAAGTTGAAACACCTGGCACTATTTTCCATTCAAATAGACATCAATGAATGATGATACTGTCATTCAAGAAAACTAAAGTTTGTTCTGGAAGCTGGAAGCTGATTACTCAAGTGAGTTCTAAAGCAGAGGCTGGGGAAAATACGCTCTCAGCCTCTGAAGCTGTTCTCGGTTCATGAAATATTTCCGTAAACAAATGTAGAGGATGTTCAACTACTGTGATATGGAGCACAAAAGAAGAACTCACTTGATTATTTATCTTTGATATGAAAAATAATAAAAGCCATTCTGATGGCTTTCACTCCCACAACAAAAAGCTTCAGAACCCACATTTCTTCAGGCCACTCCAGCTTATGGATACAGCAGAGGTCTTGTTAAATGTAATCATCCATTTTCACTGCTTCAGTGTACACTCTGAATCTCAGCTTCTTCAATTAAGAGCTGTCTAGAGAATGTCTAGATGTTTCTGGAGAGTAGATGTCATCTATGAGCACAAACAACTCTAACCAGCTGTCAGCTCAGCTACCAGGTGATTTCTGCCACTTCTCCTGCTTCCAACTTCCCTGCCCACTTTCTTCACTGAGCATCAGGGTATCGCCATCCCCCACTAGGCATCTGCAGTGTCCCACTGGGTTCCTCAGTATCGCACTGAACTGTAGGAGCTAGAGTCTAGAGGTGTCAGACCTGCGTGGTGCTCTGCTGACAAGTGAGGGTAAGACATCTTGTACCCTATCATCTTTTCTAGTGAGAGGAGAGAGAGTGGGTAGTATAAAGGAAGTAGAGCCTCATCATTCTTTGTATTTTTTTCTTTTAAGGAAAAGTACAGGCCGGAATGATGGTGAGTAAGCAGGCTGGCAAGCAGAGAAGGAAGAAGCATTTTATGGAGTTGTTTACATTGGTTGTGCCCCCAGCCCCAGGATGTGAACTCAGATCCTTGGGATATATGTGAACTGCATTCTTTTGGAGGTGACAGACATAACCGCTGCTCCATCAGGGTACACAAAGTCTCATCCTCTTATTGGGAGCATGCAGATATCTCTTTGATCAGAAGCTACTGAGTCTAATGCAAATAAAAGAACCAGGAAACAAATGTGAGTGATTTCCCCACAAATCAGGAGTTCCTGACCTGTTTGTATGCCACACGCCCCTTGTCAGTTTGATGAATTCTATGGACTCTTTTCTTAGAATAATGTTCTTAAATGTATAAAATAAAATGCATAGGATCACAAAAGGATTACCAATTACATCAAAATGTAGTTATCAAACCTTTAGCACAAATGTTATATGGAAATGTACCTGCTTTTCATTAATTCATTAAATGATCTAGCAGCAATTCTAACACCACAATAATTTAAATGAGTGCATAAGTATATAATGTTTACAGACATTACAAAGAAAGTGCAATATCATCTAAAAATATTTGTGATTCCTATCCACGGTGGTCACAGATACTACTACTACCCTGTGGTGTGTTGCCTACATTTATAATGGGGAGGAAATGCTAAATTTCAAAAATCTAGTTGTTTTCCCATCCACATTCACAGACCCCCATGAATGATATTCATAAACCCCAGGTTAAGAATCACTATCTTAGAATGAGCTCTCTCTTTTTAAAAAAAAAAATATTCAACTAACATTGGTTTATAACATTATTTTAAGTGTATAGCTTCATAGTTCGACATCTCTATATATTACATTATGATCACCACCGAAAGTCTAGCTTCCATTCACCACAATTCAATTGACCCCTTGGATCAGTTTACCCTCCACCCCATCTCTCTTCCCTTCCAGTCATCGCAATATAGCTTTCATAATCGAAGAGTTTGTTTGTGTTGATTTGTTTTGTTTCTTTATCTTCCGCATATGCGTGAAATCACATAGCATTTGTCTTTAAGGAGTCCTTACAGTGGCCTTGTTCAAAGACTTAGAGCTGCCCATCCCTTCAGTTCATTACACAGAAACATCCAAATTTCAGCCAGAAATGAAGTTGGGAACTCTATGTAGATAAAATATTGTTCCTGTTTTTGCTCTTGTTCTTTTTTTTAAAATAAAGATTAGTCTATTACTAGGATATGTCTGGATAATAAAGACATTTCCTTGACTGGGTCAGTTTGAACCTGGCATTGCTTTCCCAGCTCCAAAATTCCTACCAATGCACCCACCACACTGTGATGAGAGTAATTCTTGAAAATACAAATGATCACGTCACTCCCCTATTTAAAAATATCACCTTACACCTTATCCAAATGTCTCAGAAACAACAAATATTGTCAAGGATGTGGAGAATGAATAAAGAAAATGTGGTACATATAAATACGATGGAATACTACACAGCCCTTAGAAAAAATGAAACCTTGTCATTTGAATCAACATGGATGGAATGAGAGGGGATCTTGCTAAAGGAAATCAGTCAAAAGAAGAAACATGGATACCAGATGAGCTCATTCATAGGTGGAATGTCATTTATAAAAGGAAAACACCCAAAGAATATATGAAACAAAACCGAACCTTGGATACCTACAATAGAACTGAGGTACCAATAGGATTGGGATGGGAGGAAGGCAAGTCGTGGCAGAGCCCACTGGACAATGATGAGGAGCACTTGTTGATTTGGTGGAGGGCAGGCTGCGTTATATATGTCTTAGCATTAGGGAAACTGCACATATGGGGAACCTACGTAAGAGTTTATTTTAATGTGTAAAATCAAAGTTATTTCAATAAAAAAATATTCATCCCCACAAAAAAAAAGATACTCAGATCTTCTGGCTCTCTGTCACTTTCAGAAAAAAAGGCATTTCATAAGTACTTTTGTAAATGTTGCCCCACCTCCATTCCCTACCCAAATTCTGTTTACATTCCAGTGATTCGGAATCATTAAACCACACACACTTGCACATATATGCCTCCTGCCTTTGTACACTCTGTCCCTTTTCCCGGAATGTCCTCCCACCCTGTCCTCACCTGGCAAATTCCTTCTTGTTCTTTAAAATCCAGTTCAGGCACTGACTCCTCCGAGAGGAAGTGTCAGGCTTTCCCTGGCCTCCCTGGGAAGAGTTTATTATTTTCTCCTATGTGCCACCACCAGTGAACCTTGACTATACATATAGTGTGTCACTTATATTAACTAGTTTATTGAATGAGCTAGACACAGTAAGGTGTAAGCAGAAAGCAATATAATTCTTTCACACCACTGCCTCACACCACAAGCTCTGTGGAATCATTTTTCCCCACCGTTGCATGAAATTTCAGACAGAGCTCATACCTTTTTCAGTCACTCTCAGATATTAAAAAATGGTTTTGTTTCTTAGGCATTAGAAATTCCAGTCCAGATTAATATATCATAGCTTCAATCTGTCACCGTTTTCCAAGCTTCTCCCCTCCCCCAGCTGAGGTCTAACGCAGTCAGGAAACTCAGAGAAGGGTAGGGAGTATGGCTGGCTTCTGCACTTCTCTATTGGCTCTTCTCTCTCTCCTCCCCCACTCACTGAGCTGCCTTAAACCCTGCCTCCAGGATTGAAGAACAGGGAAGGGCTAGAAGGAAGGACCAAAACCAGCTTCCCTTTACTGATTCAACGTTAACTTGGCATTGGAGAGTGTCACAGATGTCAAAGCTGATACTTTCTCTAGAGGGTTCCCTGGAGCTATCTGGTGACTGGAAATCTCTCACCTGCAGTTTCCTTGACCTGGGTCACACCTCTTCTGAGTGACCTCTTTCAATTCCTCTGTTCCTGGTTTCTATCAAGTCTTTCCTCTGTTGGAGTCGCTTTACATATTGGATCAATCTTGTTAGGGGAGCTCCCTTATCAGATAACCCAACTCTAAATTCCTACCACGTGGACTCCATCTGGTCCCTGAGAAAGACAGCTTTGTGCATATATTAGTGGGAGTACAGCTCCCTACAAATGTAGCCCCCTGTCCCTTTCCTCTGTTGTCACAGGTTGCTATAGCCTCATCCTCTCCTTGAGACATAATTTTCAGATGTAAGTCAGTTGCCAGTCCTGGCAAATGTCAGTTCCCATGGAATACATGCCAAGCCCTTGGACTGGTTCTCTTGCAACCCCATTCCGCCTAAGTCCACTCCCCATGAGCAAAACAAACTCAGTCTCTCCACACTCTCTTCAAAACCATCCACTGTACCACTTTCCTCTCAATCAAACCCCTAGTTTCTCTTTCTGCACCTCCAAAGTAAATAATAGGCTAAGGGGTCACAGATCATGTTTTGGAAGTCATCCTTTAGTAAACTCTACAAAGATAATGTGTCACCTCTCTTTAGATTTGTCATCCCTTTGCTTTTAGCCTTGAATGCTCATCCAAAACTGACACAACAGAAAAGTTCCATTTTCATATCTGTTGCTTAGGACCACATCCTCTGCCATACTATGAGTTCCAGGACATCAGACAATAAGTTTTACTCATTTTATACCCCTGTCACCTAGCATAGCACCTGATATAAGGGAAGTTCTCAAATTGTTTGTTAACTCCAGTTGAAGATTTGGGGTATATGCATTGATCATAATCCCTCGTAGAATCTACTCAAATAAGAATACAGTGGTGCATAAAGGAATAAACCTCTAGCAGCAAAAATAATGAGATGAAGGTTAGGGGTTGCCAACAAAAGATATCCCAACACATTTCTGAGAGAAGGAAAGTAGATGCGAGTGAGTTGGCAGGTGAAACAGATGGATAAAACAAAACCCCAGAATATGTTATGAGGAAACTACAGAGGAAGTGGGAGCTAGCCTGCTTGGAAGAACCCTGGAGATTCTCTGGGCTCTGAGTCAGCAAGTACAGAAGGGAGTGGGAATGAGAAGTAGGGATTCAAACTGGGGAATTAATTGAAGATTTGTAAAACAGAACAGCTGCATTGATCTCCACCACCATATTTCTCCCCAAATCCTTTGCCCAGGCTACCAGTTAATGTAATGGCATTTGCCAACAAACGAAAAACAAAATTTTTAAAAAGCTAGAGTTCTTTTATATGAAAAAAAGTAACTATAAAAAATTTAAAACATGCCCTGTTGGAGCAGTGGCTGGGTCACTTGCCTCTGGCAGGCAAAGTCCACATACTTCTCAAGGACCAGCATTCAAGTTCCAGAGCCAGGGAGCAACCATGATGAACAATTAAAAAAGATTAAACGTTTTTCTTTTCCTGCCTGCTTGCCTCTGTTAGTCATCATTCTTGCCTACATTTTTCCTTTAAAAAAATCCCTTAAGACTTGTACTTTAAATATTGGCTTCTCAAAGAAATAACACCTCACTGAGCATTTAGAGAGCCAATAGCCAGAGAGCCAATCCCAGCATACTCACCCTAAGCAATCAGCCCCTCCTACCACCTCTCATAAAGATTTCCCTATACGAATTCCTAGACCACCATTAGAGGAGAGAACTACTTGAAAAATACATCTACTTTATCTGGAAAGTCAACCTGCTTTCTAAACTGAAGCAAAAGGAAAATTCACATCAGCTACTCAATGTTTTTTCTTTGCAAACAATTGTACAGGACCATAATATCATCAAAAATGGCAGAGTAGGAGACACCAGTACTCTATCCCTCCACAAAATCAGCTACTGAACTGGCAAAAACTGACAGGATCAACTTTTGCAGAATTCTGGAATCTACTCAGAATGAAAAGTTATCCAGGGAGGGCTTGGTGAAGAGAGAAGTGGCTATTGTATGATAAGCAAGAGATGCAGCATTTTTAATTGCCTGCCTATCATCCCTCAATCTCCAGCTTGGCAATGGTTCTGAGGATCTCAACCTGCCCTCTTGGAGCAGGTTGTTTAGTATTAAACAGAGCAACAAAACCTATTGTCAAAGAACTGTAGTTGTTTGTTCCTGTCTGGTGGCCTCCTGAAAGCAAGCACCAGGACTTGCCTTTGTTTCACAAGACTCATAGTATCCCCAGGACGTGGGACAGCTTCTTAGACAGCATTTACCAAAAAGATATGAAAGGTACCAAGTATCAGCCACAGCAGACTGTGGCCAGGCACAACAGTGAGGAAAAGGAATATATAAAAACAAATGGGAAGGAAGTTTATGAAAGGTGATATGTAAGGGTGTAATTGATTTTTTAAGCTCCCAGAAATTCCAGGTAAGTGAGAAGCTACATACTGCCCAGGACTGGATAAAAAAGGCCACAAAAGACTATAAACTTTGGATTCTGACTGATACTTAGGATCTGCATAAGCAGGAAATGGAGGCTGAAGCAAAGTTGTAAACACTGGGGCTAAGCTTTGAAGAGCAGCCCAACACAAAGTCATTATGTTAAAAATGGCCACCTTTTCCAGCTGACTACCATGTTCATAGACTATAGACTTCATTTGCCATATACAACAAAAAACAGTCTTTACAACAATTGTTTACAATAATCACTAAATAACCCAAAACAAGTAACAACAAAAACCCAGGGAAAGGGAGGAGAATCTGATCTCCAGACATCACTTAATATTCAAAATGTCCAGTTTTCAACAAAAATTTTCGAGGCATGCAAAAGTAGAAAGTATGGCCCAATCCTAGGAAAAGGTAAAATTAATAGAAATTGTGCTTGTTTAGTAAGCCCCAGTCGTTGGACTTACTAAACAAAGACTTTAAATCAAGTGTTGTAAATATGCTCAAAGAGCTAAAGAAAACCAGAGAACTAAAAAAAAAAAACCAAGAGAATACTGTGTTATCAAACAGAAAATATGCAATAAAGCAAGATAAATTATAAAAAGAACAAAATAAAAATTCTGAAACTTAAGAAGACAGTAGCAAAAAACTCACTAGGAAATATTGAATGTATAAGAAATTAATAATTCACATATAAAGCAAACTAAAATAGTACAGATTTTATTCAACTGATGAATTGTTACTAAGTACTATAAAAAATGACACATACAGAAATCCATTTTGCCTTGATATTAAGATCCATAGAGGATATACTGTAATTTTAGCATTGACTGACTTGGCATATATTTGTCCAATATTATGAACTGAATGAGAATTATATAAACATATATGCACATACACACATATACATATATACATATATACATATATACAACATTGCTATGTTACTTGCTTTTCTAATTTCAGAGTTGGCCTATGGACAAGGCATAAAAGATTTGGTTGTATTTGCAGGATTGTATTAGTCAGGAATTGTTCAGGAAAGCTGAATCATTATGAAATATGAGAATTGTTTTAGGAATGCAACCTTAATTAACTGAAAGAAGCTGGAAAAGTAATTATCTTAAACAGAGTTAGATCAATCATCTGCAAAGAAGCAAGCCACATATACCTGGGTTCAAGTCCAGGTTCTGAGGGGAGAGTGGGGAAACAACCAGTGTGAGCAACTAAATAAAAATTTAAAAATAAAGCACTTCTTCCTCCTCGCTTTTCCTGTCTACCTGCCTACTCACTTTCATTCCTGCCTGCACCTTTTCTTTAAAAAAAATTTAAAAAAAACCAGCCAGTCATGTCCTGTTACTGAAGTTGGAACTCAAAGAATTTTAATGGAGAAATCTATAGAAAGACTATAGTATGTATATGTGTGTATATGTATATATGTATATGTATACGTATACAACAGCTCCCTCTGTACTCTACGTTCCAAGATTCCCAATGGGTGCCTGAAACCAAGTTTACCATTGAATACTATATGTTTCTTTCTGTACATACATATGATAAAGTTTAAATTACAAATTCAGCACAGAAAGAGACTAACAAAAGAAACTGATAACAAAACAGAACAATTATTACAATATACTATAATAAAATTCACATGAATGTGGTCTTTTAAAATACCTTATTGCACATATTTTCAGATAGCAATTGACCACAGGTAACAAAAATAACAGAAAGCAAAACCACAGATAAGGGATACTACTGTATCTGTAAACTAACCGCAGAAAACAAAACCACAGATGAAAGGACCACTGTACCTGTATATATGTTTTATACATATGTTTAAATACATTTTACATATATTTTACATATAGAGAGTGGGTATATGTGTGTATATCATGCACCGCGTTATAATAAAGATGGCTTCTTTTTCTGAATTAAATGTAGCTGAGTATCCTGCATTTTACCTGGCAACCCACAACATTAGTCTGGGTTCATCATTAGTCACAGAGGCTGGCAGTTGAGAAGGAGAGCGGAACTGTGAATATGGGAAAGCTAGGACAAACTAGAACTCACAGTCATCTTTGTGACTGCTGTCACTATATGTAACAGCCTTCAGAGAGTCTATTTGTGGTTTCATTTCCCCCTTCCAAATCTCTAACAAATTTATCTGTTAGTCAAGCCTAATCAGTTACCATGGAGAGATGGGGATTCTGGAAAATGTAATTTCTGTTTAGACAAGCTGATAAAAATTACAAAGTATTGATACCCATCACATATATTTAAATCATGGGAATGGTATCACTGGGTCACCCACTAGTAAATGAAGAGAATTGCTCCTCACAAACTTATTTCAACTAATGAATCAAAAAGAAATTATTAAATTAAAATGTCACCATTTTTGCAATCTCTATGGCTTAATAGAAATAAGCATTAGACATCAGTAGCTGCTAACCTCACTAAATGAAAAACTACCAGACACTACCCACTTCCTACTTTCTTGCCAAATGCACCACGTACAGTTCTTCAAAGGGGTCAAACCGGAATCTGACCCTGTCTCTGGTTCCATCTGCCAAGTGACCAGAAAAACAGAGGACAGAGAAGCATGTTGGACTCTACCATGAGTGCAGAATCAGCAAAAATAAGACTATGAAAAATGACAAATTTTATTTTCTGAGTTCATTGAGAGTTACATTTTAAAGAAAAGAAAGGGATGATGGGTGAATCTACAGATTAAAATGAACTTAATTTTTTTATTAAAATGTGTACATTTTCATGATAAAATATTTTTAAAACACAAGAGAAAAATTACTCTAAAAGCCTAGATAGTGGTTGGTTAGGACAGGAAAGAGAGTTGTGATTGAGGTAGGGAAAGTAGACTTGTTTTCTGAGTGGCTGGCAAAGTTCTCATCTGGTTGATAATTACAAGAATATTCTCTTTAGACTACTTCAATTAGCTATGTAGATTTTTTTTTGTTCATCTTTTGATTGATAGCAAAATGTGTTTCAAAAAGAAAATTGGAGGAAGCAGACCATTTGGAGGAAAATTTAAAAACATCATTGATATCTTGAGATAAGAGAAGATGTTACAGCCACAAAAACAGGATTTGATAAAAAAAAAAAAAGGAACATTTGGGGGACAAAAAAGAAATTCCTAGAAATTAAAAATTGGATAGCAGAAATGACAAAAATAAGTCAAATCAAAATAAAGCCAGAAATAGTTGAGGACGTTACAGCAACAAAATGAAAACATAATGAAGTTCTGGCTGACAAGGCATCAGTAGGCTCCCTCCTTTGAAAAGGAAACCAGCTGTCCTCCACTCTGCATTTCTTCCATGGTTGGAGTGAAAAAGTTGTGATCCTTATCCAGCTTGAACCATGCAGACAGGGACAGCGCCCGAGGGAAAGGTCCCACAGACTTTTGTGTAAAGGATCAGATAATAAATATTTCAGGCTTGGAGGGCAATACAACCTCTGTTCCAATCCCTCAGCTCTCCTACTGCAGCATGAAAGCAGCCTTGGACAACACAGAAACAAATGAATATGACTGTGCTCCAGCAAAATTTTATTTATAACCACTAAAAAGTTAATTTCTTATTTTTTGCACGTGTCACAAAATAGTCTTCTTTTGTTTTTTGTTTGATTGTTTTCCACCACTTGAAAATATAAAGACCTCTTTTGGCTCGCGGTCATAAAAAAGCAAACACGTGGTAGACAGGATTTGGCCTAGGACTATAGATCACAGAACCCAGCCTTAAAGAATGTCAGAGCATCATGACAGAGGAAACTGGACTTCTGGAACACCTCTTGGGACATAGCTACCTATCTGAACTGGACTTTGGGTTGCTACACAAGAGATACACACTTCTATTTTATTTGGTCTTGTGTATTTTGTATTTCAGTTATGTTGACTTGGTCTAAGCTCCCCAAAACTGGGTAGACAAATTGCAGTACACTGTATTTCAATAAAAAGAAAAAAACTATTGATACAGACAAGACTATGAATGAGTGATTCTCAAAAGCATCATGCAAAGCAAAAGAAGACAGATATAGAAGAGTGCATGCTGTTTGATTCCATTAAAATGATGCTTCTATCACAGACAAAATTAAACTATGGTAGCATAGATCAGAACAGCAGCTGTGGATTGGGAAGGACTTACTAGAAAGTTGCAAGGAAATGTTATTCATTTGGATTGGGGTAGTGGTTTCAGGGTCTATACGCAGTTAAAAACAACTGTAACAACAAAAACCCATCTCACTAAACTGGACATTTAAACTATATGCATTTTATTATGTGTAAATTATATCCCAATAAATAAAATAAAATCCCCATAGAAAAAAATAACATTGTGATCATGAGTCTGAAAATTCTCTAGTCCAGACATTGTAAAACGACAGCATACAAATGTGTTTTGTTTGGACTCAATTTTTTTTTAATTGAGTTGCCAACATTTAATTGCCAACATGTAGACATTGACATTGAAGTTGCTTTTTTTTAATGTCTAGCCTCTCTTATAAAATTTTTAGATGTCGCAATATCAGTGGACATTTTTGCATGACAGCACTTTGCTGGCACACCTATCCTGTTCTACAAAGCAAATACTCTCCACTTTCCATAGCTCCCACCACTGGGCATTGTCTTACAGTAGAGCAGTGTCATTCTGTCTATATTGGACCTGGAGGAAATGCTGCCTAGTGAGATCAGTCAGAAGGTGGAAGACAGACATCATATGTATCACTCAATATGCGGTATATAGAGATAGCTAGCAAACAAATGAGCTAAATCAAACAAAATAGACTTTTAAAAAAGAACTAAATCATACAACAGTAGACTTTTAGTCAAAAAAACAAATCAGTGGATGCAGAAAGAGATGGGGGAAGAGGAGCAAATGGGGTAAAGGGGACTAATTGTATAGTGAAGGAAAAAATAAAATTGTGGTGAACTTACTATATTATATACAGATATAGATTTACCTTTGACCTATTTAATGTTTTTTTGAAGAGGAAGAAGAAGCATCCTAATTTAGTTAGCTGTCCATTTTGGTCATTCACTCCACTCCCAGATGTTGAACCCAGGTCCTTGGGCTTTACACTGTCCACACACTAATGTCTCAGTCACCTAAGCCACCAGGGTGCACCCCTATTTATTGCTTTAATGCAACATTCCTTCAATAAAATCAATTTTAAAAAATATAAACATATATGTGTATATACATTTAAAATCTGTCATTAGACATTAGTTAGAAATAAAAGAACAAGAAAGGATAGTGCATAGTGCCACAAATCAAAAGAAGAGAAATTTTAAAGATAGTAGCAGTCTCAATTATTACAGAAAGAGCAAGGAAAATGAAAACTGACACGAGGTTATCTGGGACCTTAAAAGGTAACTGGTGACAGTAGACATGAGTGGTTTCAGCAGCATACTAGTAATGACTGGCAAGATTCCAAGAGGTGAGGGAGTAAAGCAGGTGTTAATAAATAGAAGCAGGTGAGATAAAGATGATGAAACATAAAGAAATGGCCAATCTTGGTGAGCCCTGGTGGAGCAGTGGTTAGGTCAATCGCCTCCTATGGACGCAGGCCAGATACCACTGGGCTTGAGTCCCGAGTCCGGGGAGAAACAACCTATGTGAATGACTAAATGGAAATAAAATTAAAATGCTTCTTCCTCCTCTCTCTTCCTACCTGCACCTTTCTTTCAAATAAAAAAAAATACCCAACACTAATATCTAAAACCCTATCACCAAAAATTCTCTGGGTTATAAAATAAACCATTTTCACATCCACCTTTTTACATTTCTTTTCCAAGTATCTGGGGATCTAAGAAGGAGCATAAAATCCTGTCTCTACTCTTTTAGATCTCAGAGTCAAGTGAAATGGTACCAGGTACAAGTCAACTTCAGAGTGGGATAGAACAGAAATGCAAATCAGAAGATTAACAAGAATAGAAAAAGAAAATACACAATAATAATTATAAAACAAAATCAAGGATAAAAATCGTAATTATTATCCCAATTTTTTGCACACATGTGTACATGTACATACACAAACATAACATCAATTTTAGTTATGTGAACACATGCAAACATTCCATATAAAGTACCAGCAAGGTGAATCCAATAGCATATAAAAAGAACAATACATCATTGCTAAATATGGTTCATTTCAAGAATATAAGGATAGATCAGTATAATGAAAGCTATCCATACTATTCATCCCTGCAATGGAGTGATAGGAGAAAATATTTTGTTTATTAAAAAATGGCAAAAGCACGTTTGATTAAATTCAATTTTATGAAACAGAATGGAAAAAGCTCTTTAACTTGAAGTCAAAGTTTGTTTCTTTACTAAGACAAATAAATATTTCTTAACCCAAATGCCAATATCCTATTTAAGGGTAAAACACTAAAAGCATTGCCTTAAAAGTCAGGAACAAAATAAGAATTCCCCTGTACAATCAACATTATGCACATTTTTAAAAGTGCCATTAGAAAATCATAAAAAATTGATTAGGAACATAAGTACCCAAAAGGATACACAATTATAATTCATACAAATGTTTGTTTTCCTAGAAATGTCAATAGAACCAATATGAAAATATAAGAGAACTAATAAATGACTCTATACATAATAAATATATAAAATCAATATCCTTCCCATATAACAGAAATAACTTATGACAAGAGACAATGGAGTAGCAAACCTTGTGGCTCAGGTGGCTAAGATACAGACTATGCAAAGCCCAGTGACCTGGGTTCAGGGCTTATGGCCAGGGGTTAAAAGAGAAGAAAATATAATGGGGGGAAAGATCTCATTCACCTTACCAATATACTATATAAAACAACTAGAAATAATCTCACTAAAAATATACAAGACCCATTCAAAAAAGTAGCATGAATAAGTGGAAAGATAAAAATAAATCGAATAAATGGAAAGAATACAAAATACCTGGATAACAAACATTACACCAATCAACACCAGGATGTTAATTCTTTCCAAAGTTATTGCTGTGAGACTATTTTAATTAAGTTGATATAGGAAAAATGATTTTAACTGTTGGAAACATAAAAAGTGAGATAATTTCTTCAAAGTTTATACCAAAATTAGTTTCAAAGGCAATCAAGAGTTCATTTGATGAAAAAACTTAAAACGCTCTAAGAATACTTAAGAAAGACTATAAACAAAAGGTAGAATATCAGTCTGGTCTTAGGAGGATAAAAAAACTTTCCCAATATAAAAGCAATGAAAAAATATGCAAAGAAAAAAATTTATAGATAGTTAATTTTTAGATAAAATTTGTAATGTTATTTTTAAAAAGACAAAACAAAAAATTTTCAACAAATATGGTGGACAAAGGACTCATATACAAAAGACTTAATGAATGAATGACATAAACAGACAAGACACAAATAAGATACACAAATGGTCATTAAGCATGTGAAAAAAATATTCAGGCTTATCAATAATCAAAGAACTACTACTCCAGTTATGAACATGTCTTCTTTTTCTACTCCCAATTTGGCAAATGTTAAAAAAGAAATTTAAAAAAGCAAATGAGCCAAGTCAAAGAAAAAAAGACTTACAGTCTATAGAGTCAAATTTGTGGTTACCAGAAGGGAATAGGAAGGAGAGTGGGCAAATTGGATGAAAGGGATCAATTATATGGTGAAGGATAGAAATGGACTAATGGTGGTGAACTTCATTGTATTATATACCAATGTTCATTTACAATAATGCATACCTGAAAACCTATGTAATGTTATGATGCAGTTATCTTTCAATATTTTTTCTATTTTAAGAAGAAGATAATAGTGCTAAGAGGCTCATGAGATGTCTTAATTCATGCACTGCTGATTGGAATATAATGTGGCATAATTTCTGAAAAACAACTTGTTAATATGTATCAAGAAACTTAAAAGATATTTGTTCTTTGACCCAGAAATTTCTTTTCCAAGAATCTGTCTTAAAGAAATTATCAGATAAATTAACAGATACTTAAAAGTAGGACGACTATAAAATTTATCTTCCAAAACAGGATAATTTAGAGAGTTAAACAGGGAATTGTTAATTATTCTAGGACAGTTGGCATTAACAAGGATGGTCCCAGGCAAATTGGATCATATGGTCATAAATAGTTTAAAGTCACTGTTTGCTGCATTCAAAGAGATGTAAAATGTATAAAGAAAAGGCAGGTGTTAAATAATAGTACATCCATATTAAAGACTATTATGTAGCTAATTAAAATTCATATTTCTAAACGTATTAAATATAATACTGTTTTTTTAAACTCATGGATGGACCTAGAGGGAACTATGTTTAGTGAGATGAGTCAGAAGGAGAAAGACAGACAGTTTGATTTCACTCATATCTGGTATATAGAGAAACTAAACAAATAAATGAATCAATTCAAGAAAAAGAAGACTTTTAGTCTATAGAATAAAATGACAGTTTACCAGAAGGGAAGGAGTTTACCAAAAGAGGAGTGAGTAAAACAGCTAAGAGGGGTCAACTATATTGCAAAGAATAGAATTAAAGTGTTGGTAGTGAACTGAATGATAATCAGATGTTAATTTATAATGGTATACACATTAAAATTCTATAATGATTTTGATGCAATGTTCCCTCAATATAATTTTTAATTAAGATAATAAACTATATATAGTATGATACAAAGTGACTAAACATCTACATAGTGAGCATTTGTTGTCTATCCAGCATCTAATCTCCCATGTCCCCTTCCTAAAAGCATGTAGATTTCTCTTCTTGTCTTAGTGTCTGTTCATGGATGAGCAGTATTAAGCTTAAGGCAAGAGCCCTCGCAAACATCTTGTCACAATTATTCATTCATATTGGTTCAATCAGAGTCGAATTTAGTACTTTTATTCAAAACTTGCTGAGTCACCAGCTATGTATGTTCTGTTTCCCCTCAAGATCTGAATCATGAGGCAAGCTGGCACTGAAGTGAAGAAATTTCAGTGAAACTTAGCAGAGTCCTGATCACACAGTGCCTGAAAACTTCATTATCTCTAGACTTTCCAAAAAAACAGGAGTCAAAAAACAAACCAGTTTCAGAGGTGCTTCTGTTACTTAATGATGGGACTAAAACAGAACACCCGAAGTTTCTCAGAAATGGTCTCTTGTACATGCCCCACTCTGACTTGAAGAACAAAGACAGTGGAGGACAACCCAGAGGCAAAGGAGAAGCTCCAATTCTTCCAACCCTGTAACCCTTCCCTTAATCAAAGAAGCCATCTGCTCCCTCTGGGATTCCACCCTTCTCCTAATCCAAAAATGGTCTTTTGTCCCTATTCACTAGAAGATTGTAGAAAGGGGAGCTACTTATCTTCACTTTCAGAGAAAGAGTAAGGATGAGTCATTCCTCCTTGCCATGTGGAGTCCAGGATATAAATGAGGGTCTGTCCCAGCAACTTCAGAACTTACCACCATGTAAATTCTCCAAACATGAGAGACAAAAAGTGACAGCACAGGGACAGAGTTCCCATAGGCAGAGAGCTGCTGGGCTTCAGGCTGGGGGTAATCAGGTGTCTATCCAGGGGATGGGGCTTGTGGGTGGACCACCTTTCCTTGTCTGTCATTAGTAAGAGAATAGGAGTCATGTAGTCAAGAAGTTCAAAAGCCAAAGTAGGTGGTGGTAGTGGTGGTGATGGGGTCGGGTCGGGTGTGTGTGTGGGGGTGGAAGGGGGAGGTTTCCAGAAAGTTCTCCAGGTCTATGAAATGGTTCCTGGCAGGCTGGTTTTATGGTTCCAGGAATTTACACCTCTTTGTTGTATTGGGGAAAACATTAGGTTGATGCAGGGCAAGTAAGGAGATATTACACAGATCTCTCCAGAGAGTTAATAAGGTGAGCTTTGGTCTCTGATGCCCAGGATTGGCCTGTTGGTGCGACTCAGAGCATTCCAAGGTCTTCTATGACCTCTGTTTCCCTGGAGAATGCTATATCCAGACCCTACATTTTCCCTCTGTACTACCTTATCACATGAAGTATTCTCAGAGCAATGAGCAGAAATAAAATGGTATCTGGAAAAATAGAAATTTATTTAAAATTAATAAATTTGACAGAAAAAGGAGTTCAGAAACAGACCCAAAGTTCTTTGGAAATTATATAATAAAAATAGCATTTCAAACTAGCATGGGAAGGATGAACTTTTGAAGAAGTGATGAGAAATGGGGGAACTTTCCTTTAACCCCTACACTTGTAATGAATCTATCTAAATAGATGCAGTACTACTCACCACAAATTGAACACCAAATTGAACTTGGGAACTTCTACAGATGTATGTGTCTGGATCTCACATCCAGAGATTCAATTCAAATGTTCTGGGTATGGGATCCTGGCAGTAGATTTATTAAAATATCTTTCCTTGGTGATTTAATATGTGTGAATTGTAAAGTTCATTAATATATTACACAACATAAGTTAAGGATACATAAAAGGTTGGGTGAAAAATACATCCAAAAGTTAAGAATGATACTATTTCATTGCGAAGTCTAAGTCATCTTTGGGCCATTATTTATCATCTGGTGAAAAAAATAATAAAATACAATTTTTCCTTTATCAATTTTAATTACCAAAGTAGTAGAAGATCAAAATAATAAATTCAAGGACAGAAGTATAAAATACAAAAAGTGAAAATTGTTTTAAAAAGTGAAAAGTTCCTTCATTTCTTTATAATTTTCTGTTTCCTAATATGGATAAATATAACTTTATCTTGAGAAATAAAGTAATTTTAATAAAGAAACATTATACAGAAAAAAAGTGGCATACTCCGAAATTATTTTATTAGAAAAAGTTCCCATTAATCTATACAATTTAAAGATTAGGACACATATGCTACAGAAAAGATAAGAAAATTCAGCTTCTTTGTATCATATGCTGAGTGAAGACTAGAATCTCAACCCATCAGGAAGATGAATAAATCTTTGCTTACCATGATACTAGTTTACAGAAGGCTCATCTGTCAAAAAAAGTATGTTGTGCCAACAGGTTTATCAAAAGGTGCCCAATATCACTAATGTCAGAAAAAGGCACATCAAAATCATAATGAGATATCATCTCATGCCTGTTGGAATCACTATCATCAAAAAGATAAGAGAAAAGGATATGTTGTCCTATATATTTGAGGAATGGGGAAACAGCACCTATAAGCTTATATTATTTTATAAATCAAAGTTACCTCAATAAATATTAAATTAAAAATAAAGAACCTTTTTTTAAAGACAATTGATAAATGCTGGCAAGGATATGGAGAAAAGGGAACTGAAACACTATTGGTGGAGATGTAAATTGGTGCAGCATGGAAAACAGTATGAAGTCTCCTCAGAAAATTAAAAACAGAAATACTATATGATCCAGCAATTTCACTGCTGGGAATATATTCAAGGAAGCAGAATACTATATCAAAGAGTTATCTATACCCCCATGCTCACAGCAGCATTATTTACCATAGGCAAAACATGGAAACAACCTCTCACCCACCAACAAATACATGAATTAAGAAGTTAGATACAAATGGAATATATTTCAGACATTAAAAAGGACATTCTGCCATTTGAAGCAATGTGGATAAAATTGGAGAACATTATGCTAAGTGAAATAATTTAAAAACAAATACCGAATGATCTCACTTATATGTAGAATCTTAACAAACTCAGAGAAAAAGAGATCAGATGTGTGGTTACCAGAGACAATGGATGGGGGTGAGGGAATTGCATGAAGGTGGTCAAAAGATACAACCTTCCAGTTATAAGATAAATACGCACTGGGGATGCAACGTACAGCAATGCCATATGATGTATTTGAAATATGTTAAGAGTAAATCCTAAGAATTCTCATCACAAAGAAAAGGACATTTTTTTTCTTGTTTCTTTTGTAACTATATAGATGTTAACTGAATTTATTTTAGCAATCATTTCAGATGTTTTTAAGTGAAGTCATTATGCTATACACCTTAAACTTAGTGCTCGATGTCAATCATATCTTAATAAAACTGCGGGGGAACATAATGTATTGGCTAGAAACAGTCAAGAATATACACGTATGTGCAGCACCTCTCTGTGGGCAGTTTTTTATTTTACATAAATGTTTGCTATACCAGGGCTTTTGTTACATGCGATTTCTCCTACCAAGGAATAATTGTCTTTATAGCTAATTCCAAAGGAGACCTGTCCTGGACTAATAATAGGTTTTTTCCAATGTTATCTATGAATAAAATATAAATTTATATGTATGTGATTATAAATGATAAATATTTCTAAAATATATGTGTAAACCTACATGTATTCCTAATTTACTTTATAAATACCATAAATTATAATTTTTAAATATTAATTATAAAAATAATGTGTTTCTAAAGCATCAATTTTATAAAAACATTTTTTATACTATGGACATATCATTTATTAAATTAATTGATTAATATAATTCTTAAATTATTTTCTAGGCAGTGAATAGAGGAAAATGGAGGCATTGAAGCATTTCTTCCTGAATTGCTGATCTTCCATTTTGATCTACCAAAATCAAAGGAAAGATTCAGTCACTAAGGAACGACTAGCTTCCTCGTTGTGCCTCTTACAGTGGATCGCATGCCCAGTGCACCCACAACTGTGCTAAGGCCATAAGAACTAGATTCCGCCTAGGGACTCACGAATAACAGATGAACGCAAAACTGAGGTGCCGGTTATGGCGCTGAACTCATCCTTCACCCTGTCCAATAGCTGGCCTTCTTTCAGCTGTGAGAATGGAAACCTGTAATAACACATACACATATACATATACAGTTGAATAATATCTCATGACTTCTCTAAGTTTTTAAAACTCATTAAAAATATATTGTCCAGATGATCTAGCAATTGTTTTTATGGTGCATCCACAGTGAGACATTTTCTAAGAGCATGTCAACAAAGCGTCAGTCTCTGAGAGACATACTTGGGAATAGTTTAAACCATTGCCTTTAGTTTGCTGGGGGAGGGGTGGGGGCCGGGTCATACAAGTTTTGGGTTTTTTTGTTAGTTCACTATTCCTCAAGGTTCCTTCTGGTGCCTAAAACCATGTCACCAGCAGAGAAGATGCTTGATTTACCACATGTTTATTCAACATATTCAACAAATATTAAGGTTTTATGTGGAAGGTATATAGAAGGGTATCTAAGACTCCTGGTTTCTATCACTTTCGATTATAATTTAAACTGGCAGGTATTGTTACCCATTCTGATTCTTATAGAATTGTCTTTTTTCCAAGAAATTTAAAATGTGCTTAGAACCTCAGAAGCTAATATAGCAAACATATATTTTCAGTATACAGAACTGAGGATTGTTAATATTGCCATCAGTTCCTCAAGTTTTTATTAACAAACATGTCCACACACAGAGAGAATACAGCACAGCAGTGAGTCCATATTTATTCTTGAAAGTTTGTTAAACTTTTAGGAATTTCAAGAGCTGATTACTAATTCTTTGATGGTCCGAAATTGGTCATAGTGGAAATATTACACCATGGAAATCCTCAAATCAGGTATCTGCTTATTTTATTCCTGGAGATCCAGTTGTTAAAGATTTATTGGCACACTACTGCACATACATAAAAGAAAGAAAATCTTACACGTAAATTTAGCTCTTCTAGGACCCACACTCCTGATTCCATTATTTTTTACCTCGTCAGAAGTGATCACCCTGATAAATGTGGTGTGCATTATTCCATAACATCTTCTATACTTGAATCTACAGGCATCCATAAACAACAAGAGGACAGTTTTTGGTGTGTTGCTAAATGAACTTACATGTAAATATACAGCAACTTGCTTTTTTCACTGAATATTTTATTACAAATGGATCTAGAGCATTCCTTTCATCTACTATTTATAAGTCTATCACATGAACATACCTTATTTTATCTATCCATGCTGCTATGAATGGATACCTAGATTGTTTCCAATTTTTCACCATTAAAAGCAGTGCTAAAACGAATGGTCCTTGTCCATATGTACACAAGCTTATCTGGATTTATACCCAGAAGTATAATTGCTGAGTTGCATGTACGTTGTCAAGTTTACTAGATATTGTCAAATTCCTCTCTCAGGTGTGTAAAACCAATTTATGCTCTTACTCAACACTGAACAAAAATTCTCTTTGCTCCACAATCTAACCAACATCTGACTTTTCATTTTTGTCAGTCTGTTGGGTACAAAGTGACATCTCATTGTGGTTAATTTTCATTTCCTTGATCACTAGTCAGGTGGAGCATTTTTTCTCCTCTCTATTGCCCACTCGTGTTTTCTACTCCATGAATTTATTTTTCTTTGCCCATTTTCCCAATGGGTAGCTTGCCTTTTTTTTATGATGTATAGGAGTTTTCAATATACTTTATATATTAATACTTATCTTTTCACTTTGTTTATGGTGAAGGTTTTTGTCTGTTTTTTGGCATTGGTGGACAGGGTGAGAGGCTGGGGTGTTGAGTCTCTGATGGCTCTCTGACAGTATAGTCTGTGGAGCTAGTGGTCAGAGGTTCTTTCTCACTTGCCCAGGGTGATAGCCAACCCAAAAGATGGAGTTTCCAAGGTCCTAAGTTCTGACTGAATATGGATTTAGAAACTATACATGTTGTGTGTTTCAGTCAAAATGAACTTTCTTTTCAATTTCTCCGTAGTGTCTTTCCTTCTGCATGAAATGCTCTCCAGTCCCCTAACTGTGCACCAGAGCACTTTTTACTTGGCCTTTCTTAGCACTTACTACACTGCACTGCAACGACCTGCTAGCTTGCCTGTCCCCTCCACCAGACAGTGAGTGCTGTGAGAGAAAAGAAGGCTCTTAGGATTTTCTGTTCTGCCTTTGTTGCCCCAGCACCTAGAAGAATCCCTGATGGAACCATTGACAAAAAAATAAGATTGCAGAATGGATGAGTTAGTATGTGCCTAGTACTCACACCTGACACGCACACTACACTGATGTCAGTGCCTTGATAGAGAGAAGCACAGAGTACTGCAAGCATGCCGGGGGGGAGAAGGAATTGAGAAAAATATCTCTGTCAAAGATGAAGGTAAGTCAAGATGAGAAACTTTAATAATCAGCCCCTTAATTTAAAGTATAAATAAAATTCACCCTAGCAATCCCAGGGGCTATTTGACTTTCTTAGTTTAGACCAATAAGTGAGTTTAACTAGGTGCTTTCCTCCTTGGTTCAGGTTAGAGCAGCACCTATCAGTGAACTTCCAGTGCTAGATCCCCACCATGTTCCTCAGCTCTGCACCTGGGAGAACAGAGGAAACCCAAGGGTCATGAACGGCCCCATTCCCACTCATTGTAATTTAGTTTTACTTCTACTCCTTTAAGCTACCAAATGCCTCCTACCCGCACCTTGCTTTTCATCTTTATTTCCCAATCTGGCTCTCCACCAGCTTTCTGAAGCCCCTTCCGACCACCAGGACAAAATCAACACAATCACTTCATTACCATCCATTCCCCATTTAGTGTTTCTTTGGTGCCAGGCATTGAGAACTGAAGAATGAGTAGGAACCAGTCATCAAGATTCTTACAGAAGAGATTAGGCAGAGAAAAGAGCTAGTGCCAAATCCTTACAATGAGATAAAGCCTGGAGTGTTCTAGAAGCTGAGAGAAAGTCAAGGAGACAAGATCATAATAAATGGGAATAAAGTGGTACAAGATGAAGATACAAAGATTGGGCAAAAGAAAGCCAATGGAAGTTTTCACGCAAGGAAGCGATAGGTTTTCCACTTGTTTGTTTTTATTTTTAAACATGGTCTCTGCTAGTTCTTGCCATCAAGTTAGGACTAAATAAAGTGTATAGTACAGCTCTTAGGGAAGATCTGTGCATGATGTGGATTTCCAGGAGAAATGAATAGATAATGAAAGTTCTGGGAATAAGGAAGAAAAGTAAAGTTCTGGGGTCTTATCAAGGGGGGACTTCAATCCAAGGAAAGCAGTTGAAAAAAAAAACATGAAACCAGAAGATCTAGAAACATGTTGTTCAAACTCTATCACCACCCCTCTCCAAGCCTGGTTTCTTGGCTCCTCCTGAATGCCACTGCAAAGATTTTCCAGTCTCTTATCTCCAGAGTAATCAGCATCCAGGCATTAAGGCCCAGATTGGGTCTAAGAGATATATACAGACTGAAGCAAACACAAGGCCATTGTGACTTGCTGTGTAAGACTCAGATACATATACCTACATGGGAACATTCTTCACTCCCAGGGCAAGGGACAACCCACACATCTCTTGTTAGAAGTCACCTCAATTGAGCATTACGTCATTGACACAACCTAACAGTCTCCTGGTTGCCCTTGTTATTATTCTCACATCTGTTTCCTCCTTGTTTCCCCTGACTCCTTCTGGGGTCTGTGAGTCGTCTTTTGCAGATGGCTCCCTTCCTAAGAAATCAATCATCATTTTCCTGCAACTTGAGAAGTACTGGAAGATCTGGCTTTCTCCTGACTGGGCTCTACCATTCAACTTGACCTCTGACACAGCAAAGGTGTTAGAAATGGAGTTTCTCTTCTCATGGGGACAAAAAAGCCTGTCAGAACTTTGGTTATGCTTCTACTGTTCTCAGAAAATGACTGTTTGCTTGAACATAAAGCTACTTGGCCAGGGCCTCATTTCTTGATCTTTGGTTTCTTTAAAGATACAGGTTTATGTCCCCAGTGGCCACATTTTACAGCTAGCTGAAGTCTCTACTAGATCAGAGCAGGCCATCTGCCATGAGGTGGAGTGTCGCAGGTTGACTAGCCCAAAGAACCAATCCTCCCCTCAAAAGGAGTCAGTGCCTGGCTGTAGATCATGTACCAGAAACTTCTATGAAAAAAACTTCCTTCTGAGAAGAGAACAGCAAAACCAGTCACTCACTGGGATAACAAACCCTATTTGCCAGTGAAATATAATATTGTGATGAGCAACAGCATAGGGAAAGGAGAACACCTTGAAAACAATGAAGCGAAGTGGGATTGCAGATGCATAAGCAGGAGACTCACGAGCTGCCTAAGCTTTGGGCAGGCGCAAATTAAGTCAGCACCACCCAAATGAACCAGCACCACGCAGGTGGACCAGAAGCACCCTAGCTCCAGGCGTACTGGAGATGAGCTTGCAGTCCTTAGCAATCACCCACCAGCTCCCTGTATAAGGCATTCCCTTGGCTTTTTCCATTTTGTAGATCTCTCCTGCCCACAGGGAGGTTCTCTGTGTCTCTCTGTGTTTCTCCTAATAAAGGTGTTACTTGCTGTTATCAAGTATCTTTCCTTGAATTCTTCCCTAGACTGACTCTGCACCTCAAGACACATGAGTGCCCTGAGCCCAATTTGGATCCAACAGTAAATGATGTTTATCTATATTCAATGTAATTCCTGACAGAAGGAATTATATTTCCATCAGGTGATTTTTTTCTTAAAGGAAAGGTACAGGCAGAAATGAAGGTGAGGGGGCAGATAGGCAGGAAGAGAGGGGAAGAAGCAACATTTAAATTATTTTTATTTTAGTTGTACATTTTCGTTGTTTCCACAGACCTGGGATGTGTATCTGAGACCTTGGGTTATGTGGGCTGCGCCTGGGGTGTACTAGACTGATGGAGCACTGGAGAATGCCCAAGTGATTTTTTTTTCTAAAGTCAGAGCACAGCTCCCTCCAATGTGTCTGAATCTGATATGATACTGCCTGGGGAAAACAAATAGAAAGTCTGAGGGATAGCAGTGGGTCAAATATGCATTTGTTTGTGAGTCTATGAATCTCTAATTCTACCTCCCAGATCTCTCTAACTCCTGAATCTGCTGGGAAGACAGATGACATCCAAAGAACAAAAATACAATTCCATTCCCAAAGCATCAAGCACCCATTACTGCTTCTATTTCCTACTTACATAACTTGGTCTTATATTACTAGGAAGCATGTGCTCCAAAGTCTTTTTCTCCTGGAAAGAACTGAAAGAGCCACCTAAGCTCCCAGCATGTAATTTAAGATCACTCAAAACTCATTTCAAAGTACCTTCAGCCCATAGTTTTGTCTTATCAGGCACATTTCTTCATGTCCTTCTACACCCACAGATTTTCATACTTCCCTCTAAGAAATGTGTCATGAAAAAAGTTGTCAAGAATGTATTTTCAGCTTTATTGAGATATAATTGACAAAATTGAAA